>JAQIXP010002251.1:0-15613 GCA_034700285.1 Proteroiulus fuscus
TTAGAAAGTACACGAAAATATCATTAAGTATGCAAATTTTTAGAAATGTAAAGTGTTTGGTTCTTAAACTATGAACATCCTGGATTCCTCATTTGAATCGGAGCAATTTTCGGCACATTAAAATGAGTGGGAAGGCACCTCACGAAAATGGCCATAACTCATAAAAGGTTTGGAATTGAGTCCTAATATTTTACACTAGTTAAGAATACATATGTACTAACATCCTGACAAATTTTGGTCCAAATATCTCGTGGTCACTGGGGGACCACTGGTCGTTTTAAAATGGAATGACCCAATACAGCAGAAAATATTAAAGGGATACATTTTAAAGAATTTATTCTTGCTAAAAAGAATTTCACAAGTTGAGGAGTGACAAACAACCAATTGCACGTAATTGTCATGGATTCTAGACAGGGAGGGACTTTAGACTTGCCACTGAATTATTTTATTAGGTTTTAAGTAACACCCTTTGTCATGCTCCTAACTTTGGGCCCCAGAATGACTTTTGGACCAGAGCAACAACAATGACCTTTGGACATGAGTGACAAGTTGAGCCACCATTTCTCCAAATTGCGAAACATTCTTTTTCTTTATACCTAACATATTAAATGTAATAATTACTTCATAATTTCATGTTCTGAATGTTCTAAATTACATGTTCTTTTCAAATATACAGATTGATAACTCTTGAAACTAATGTTACGCATTTTAATGATTACCTGGTATATAGTAAACACATACAACGAAAGGCAAGAGTGGCCTACAAGCAGAACAAATCCTGAACTGCAGCTCATAGCGTAATTTTTAATTTTCTTCAATAAAAATATAAAATAAGTAGTTTTCTATGAATTCTATCATCAAATTTTATATCAGAAACGTGAAGACAAATCTCTGACATACTAGCCATAACAGAATCAACCCTTTTCGTCGTTAATTTTAAAATTTTCAGAACAATGAAAAGAAATTTGCTTACCTTGACAGTACACACAACCTTCCTCAACAAGTAACAGCAACGGAATGGACGCTGGCGTTCTACTCTCTCTCTCGTCAGTGCTAGTCACGTGTCACTTCTCCCGCCAAAATGTTACGATCGAGAACCAATCACAGATCAGTATTAGCTAAATTTTTTTTTTTTATTTTCCTGATATGAGTGGGAGGGAAGGCATCATTTGGAAGAGCTACTTTTACATGATTGCTCTTCCCATCACTTCCAATTCGAAGGATTTAGGTTCCTCAAATTTTATATTTTTAGTGGGGGGGATGAAAAAAAATTTCTTTAAATTGGGGTTAAAGCACATATAAATTGCTGAAATATTCACATGATATAGTGCCCATGGGGAATTAATAACCCCATTTTGGAAGGAAAATTGCTTCTGGATATTGCACCTTTGAACAGTAAACACTGCCTATTATTTATATTAGAAAGCAATCTTACAGACTTGTAGCTTTTCCTACAAACTTTGGTTTCTTCTACTAAATAGGCCTACTACTGTGGGGTTAGTGCAAAATTAACATGCATATTTTTGGTGATTTTAACCCCTTCATTAACTGCTTGTGTACAATCATGGACAAACAGTACAGTAATTTAAACCCACCACCACTCTGTGCATATGAAAATGAAGAACCCATAAAATGAAGGCCCCTTACCTCAATTTCCAACAATTGTTGGCCAGAAACCTGGATGGATTTCACTAGGATACATGTAAAAAGCTTAAAATATAAGACAAATTTAATCAAACAAAGCAAAGCTAGCCAATTTTAAAAGAAAAATGGTTCTGCAAGACTTTATTAACTAAAGATTGTAAATTATTTACAGAAGCAAAAAATAAACACAAATCTGTAGGCAGAAATGCATTAATCCCAATAACTGTGATGCCTTGCAATGCCTTTAATCCATTTCCAAACAATTTCTCCACATATGACACAAAATCAAATGAAGACCAAAAAACCTAGCAGATTACAGTATAGTAATAGAGGCAGTATTGTGGGGCACTCAGTACTACCGGTCATTGGACGATTAGTCCATCATTGCAATAGATGAAAAACAAAATGTCTTCGCAGCCATCAAGATTTACCAACATTGCAGAACAAAAGCTACAACGTGAATTGAGACAATCCGTGTGACCAGTTAGGCAGACGTGTAGGCAAAAACCGCATTGTTACCGATCGGTGTCGAATGTTGCTTAAAGCTCTTTAAGATTTTAAATAGCAAGCAAAGCGGGCGTTGATCGAACGAATGAGACGAGCCGAGGTTTTACTTTCCTTTTAAATAGAGGCAGAGTGACATCTGACAGAGAGGAACAGATTTGTAACTAGTCCCGGGGCGTTACTTTTAAGATATAGCACTATTTCGCTTTAACATAATTTATTTGGTTGGCAGTTGGTCAATTGGCTATATTTAGGATAGAACCAAAAGTTTTAAAAAAAATTCGGACGATTTTTGAAGGGTTTTTTTTCCATTCGGACCGAATCCAGCGTTTTGACTAAAGACCATTTAAAAAAATTGTTCGCACGAGGCTCACTTTCAGGACTTGTGGTTGGAAGTTAACCACGTTAGGCCTTCGTACAGGCCGTCTCCCGTCGTCGCACACGATGGCTGGACGTACCAATTTCTGTCGCGGATACGAGTTAATCCTAGTTTTTCTTGAATCTCGTGAGGTTTCATGGCTATGAAAGGATAAAAGAACACGATGATACAGAATTGAAGTAATGGATTATTTAAAAAATATTTGAAACGCTCAACCAGAAATGAGACTACCGTCGGGAAGATCTTGTTTGTTGGCGAAGATAAGGATGATGGAATCCCTCATTTCCCTATCGTGAATTATCCTATGTAGTTCCTGTCTAGCTTCATCAATCCTATCGCGGTCGGCACAATCCACCACGAATATGAGGCCCTGAGTACCCGTATAATAATGCCTCCATAATGGACGGATTTTATCCTGCCCTCCTACATCCTTTAATAGAAAAAAAGGGATTTCTTTTCAAAACAAAAGTAAACATTTTCATGGCAAGTCGGTCAACATTTTAAACTTCAAAACGAACGCTTACCCAAACATTAAATTTAACATTTTTGTATGTGACAGTTTCCACATTGAATCCTACTGTGGGTATTGTTGTTACAGACTGTCCTAATTTAAGTTTATACAGGATGGCTAAAGAATAGAGTTAGGGAAAGTAATAACTTAAATCACTTAATTTGGGATTTTACAGTTAATGCATATGCACATGATCCAGTGGATCAAAGTGGGTTGAAAGTTTCAAAATCTGCTACGAGATGTGTCAATGTTAGGTTAGTCTTGAAATATGCACGTGCAAAACATCTTTGATAACCACCACGCACCTAGTCGTAGCTTCTGTTTGGATTTCCATAACAAAAAATGATAATTATAAACAATCGTATCATTACTTACATTTTTAATTTATACTCAAATGACAATATAAATTATTACTACAATGTTCAGCCTTATGGTAGAGGCATATGATAAATGCTTAGTCAAGCATAATATCCAATTAGCATATCCAATAAGCATAATATCAAGCATAATATCTTATTTTAACTTGCAAACATAACAGTACTGGAGTTAATCCCAAACTGTGACAGTGCATGATATGGGGTGGGGACATTAAAAAATGGACCCTTCATGCAAATGTAATAAATTAAATGGAAAGTCAAAACCAAATAGAATGGTCCAGTGAGTAAATCTGTCAGCAGTATATTGTTTTTGTATTTTTGAATATGGAAAAAAAAATAACCAAGGACATATAAATGCAAAAGTGTCCCTACGTCACTCTAAAAGTTGGCCACACACACAACACAAACACATCCTGTTGCAATGCACAGGTACCAAAATAAGATCTCACAGGATAACTACAGGCAGTTAAAAATTGAAACGTTGATGGTAGATTATGCTTGATGCTTTGTCTAACGTCAAAATCGTCAACACCAATTTTTTTTTTTAAAAAAAAGGATACTTGTTTTTCCAGCTGCATCTAAACCTAGCATCAATATGCGCATTTCTTTGTTGCCAAAAATTTTGGAAAGGAGCTTTCCCATTGTGACTCCAATTGGAATATGAACTATTTATAAAGCTATCAAAAAAGAAAAAAATAGAAATTGACATGAAATAGTTACATCAGTTACGTTTGTACATGAGTGATATGATAATTAGCAACACATTTACAAACTTAATTAAACAATTTTAATGAAAAACCAAGGTTTGCCAATATGACTAGGCCTATGGTAATTACCCAAATAATTACATTTTACATGTCTGCATAACATGAAAGTTGTATTGAATAAATAACATAAGATGCAAACTGCAGTTAAACCCACTGAATATTTTTGTAAGGTGTGGTTTGAGAAGAAGTATGTCAAAAGCAGCTTTCAAGAAGTCATGTAGGTGGGGTATTTTTTGGTATTATGCTTAAAAAGGGTAGAAAATTATCTAAATTGTTATCAACATTCAAATAGGTCAAAGAGAAAGTTTCGAAAGAAAGACTGTGGCCGATTTCCATACATGTAATAATCTTAGGCAAGTATGGTTCACTTTTTAGTCGAGGAATTCATGTTAAATTAATTTTCTAGTTATTGTCAATTGAATTGCCCATACTGCTTATGCAAAAGAAAATTTACAGCAAGTAAATCCTTTATCTAAAATTGAATTGTAGCAAATGTTTACATATATTTTCTTAAACAATGTACAATACTGAGGTGCCCCTGGGTTACATTTAATAAATGTAGGCTATGACAGAACTTGATCGGCAAGATTTAAAAAAAAAAAGCTGATCAAAAAATCTAACTGGGTTTAACTTTATGGCATCCTGATCCTGAGACCAGCTGGTATTATCAACTCATCAGGTATTCAATTAAGGTTTGTTTGAATCAAGATGTAAATAACATTAGTACAGAAATAACAAATACATATGCCTACTAAAGTAAAATTTTTTGCTCATCACATAAGTTAGAAATACAGGTGCACCTAGACCTTGACCAGGAAACTAACTCACAAAAAGCAATATGCAAAATTCTGCAAAATGGTCTGAGAACTAAGCCCCAATACATGCGTTCTGAAATACATCCTCATCAGGTTTATGATTTGGCACAAATTATTTTTGCAAACTTGTGAATTAAACTAACTGATCTGAAATGACCTATATTAGCCACATCATAATTTTGTCTAAACCGACTAAAAACCAGCTAATAAAAATATTTTTTTAAACATTTTCTTGGACTCTGGAGATAAATTTTACAAACATCACCTATCAAAAGCCGCCTAAGATCAAAGAGATTACAGGCTATCAGCCTTAAGATTCCAAAGTTTTCTAGCAATCTTAGGAAATGAAGTAATTTTCTCCTGCATAAATGAATCACCAGAGTACCAAATGGGGGAGTAACAAGAAAGGTCAAAACGATTCTGAAGAGGAAGTACTGTAGAATGTATATAACCAATTAGCACCTGTACCGGCACCGGTAGACTACTTGCTGTAGTAGGCCTACCTGAAGACGGAAGCTTTTGCAAACCATACACAACCAAAATATGTTAACAAAACTTATAAAATAAATTGTGGAGCCAAAACTTGATCAAAATGAGCGAATGCATGGGACTGTTCTAGAGTAGGCCTACATTTTGAATTTTTTTTAGCATAAATGCAAAACAATGCAAGGTTAATAACGATAGTAGAAATATTATAACAAAACATTAAGGCCGATATTGTAACTACTTGCAAACAATATTATTAGCACATTACGAAAAACTATTACACTGGCTACAGGAAATTAACCCTTTTAAATGGCATTATTAATTTAAGCCTAACCAACCTGATAGACAGGAAAGCACGGTTTGGGTCTACTTCGGCGCCCGTTGTTGCGATTAAACGTGAGGATTACTAGTATATTTTCCCCGCAAAGCGACGCCAGAAGCTTCAACACACGTCAGAATTAACTCTCAGATTCCACACAGCCGTCTTTTCTGATAAAAACAAATTAAATTGAAGCGGCTCTTCATCCCTTCCCTCATTCACGAAAATTCTTGCAATGGCGGTTATCACTGAGCACACCCACCGATGACACATTCGAAAAGTAGTCCTTCTTAGATTCAATATAACTTGTCTAAAAATTGCATTATATTTCTTGATATATTATTAAAGAGCCTGGCTAAGTGAATTCTCATCATTCCATGTAACTAAAGTGAAAAATTATTTGAATCCGGTTAAAAACTAATGAAAGAAATGGACAGTTTCGAACGCGCACTAATACACAAATATTTCGAATCTTGTCTACAAATAGTCCCATGCACACAATGTTACAAGGTGTCACAAAAGTTTTACTGTTACAGGATGCCGCATAAATCCTCCAAAACTCATGAAATTAAAAATTAGCTAAAAATATAAACGAAAAGCGTCATTATTAAAACTACACGTGGTCAAAAATAAAAAAACTGTAATTAAATAATCACAACAACTGGTTTGAAAATGCTTTCTACTCACATTTTTAATAATCCTTAAAAGTACCCTCACGTGACCTTGTTTGAAATAAAAGTTGGGAACAGAAATATGATTTTTCAACAAGTTAAATAATGATGATGTATCTGGCATGAAATACTTTTTAAAACATTTGCAAATCAAAATTAACATGAATATAAATGACAAGTAAAAATCATTGACCTGTTTGCAGCCAACACACAACAAATAAAACAACCAACTAAGATTTGAAAACGAAAGAAACTTGTTGCAAATAAAGTTGAATTCAAACTAAAAGCAAAACAACTAAAAACATATTTTTAAAAAGAAAGATTAGTTTTCAATAAATATTACACAGTTTCATTTCCAACAACATCTTACATTCAAATGCCTCCTCTCCCATCACAAACCCAAGTCAAAATTTCAAATTGGAAGTAATAATAATTACAAGTATTAATAGAATATGTCAGCTTGCAATATACTACTGCCCTAATAAAAATTCGTACTCAATCACTAACAACACCTTTATCGTAAGGAAGACAAAGAAGTAATATGCTCATGTAGCACAAACAAGAATTTTGTATGCCTGACTTTATGGAATATGCAATATTACTATAAAGACATCCATAAGATAAAGTTGTTAGTCAGCAGCATAAAAATATATATTTTTTTGAGAAAAAGTGGCAACAGCCCTTACCACAAAATCAGAATTTAAATGAAATTAGAAACTCCATGGTTCAAACAATTACTACAAGAACAATGTTATCAAAATCTCTTCATTATCGAGAACATTTATAGCAATTATTTGTTTACAAAATACTTTAAAAAATGATTTCTCAATAACACCCAAGTAGTTTTGTAGATTTGTTTTAAAAAATGAATTATTCCTAAAAATTTGACTAAGGTCAAAAGTAATCAATCATATTGCCTGAAACAAAGTGCTGATCTTCTAATATTGCAAGTATTTTTCAAATTTTTATTTTGTCATTAAATGCTTTTACCTCTTGTAATGTATAATGTGTGGTAGCATTGATTCAAACCATAGAATTTCTTTTATACAAGATTAAGTGATCACTATTCACATCACAATTTAAACCAATGACAAATGAAAGTACAAGTAATTACCTATCTCTTCCAACATTCATTTTAACACTAAATAAGCCTAGCATTCTAAGAGCGAGGTTGGGTCGAGGGAGTTTCCCAGTACAGGCTTACTCGAGAATAAAATCATGTTAAAACCCACCCCTCTAAAGACAAGCATTAATGCCGTTAAAATGAAAATAGTGATTTTGTTTTCCTTACAGCTTGTGTCCACCCAAACACAATGTTTTTTTTTTAAAAATTCATAAGTTACGGTAGCACTAAAGAACATTCTTCGTTCGCTACATAAGTGCTATATGGGCATTAATATTTACACTTTGTACAGCGTAACGAATGTTTTTTGTCCACACGTACGTTAATTAAAACAATTCACATAAATACACTCAGTATTCCGAAGACAATACTCATATCAGGCAGCTTACTACTACCAAACAGTTATTAAAACCTTAAAATGGTTTAACCGCAAAATACCAATGTGAGGCTTCAATAATGCACTACATTGCTTCCAATGTAATAAAACAAATTATAAAATGCTTAAATGTAGTAAACACGAAAAAGATACAAAGCAACATCATCGCTAAATGCCATATGTAAAAAATAAATCAATTGAACCATTATTTCAAAAATAATGTGTACTACATTAAACTGGATTTTCTTGCACTTTTAATTGAGAAATAAATGGAAAGTTATAAATAAATATTCAAGTTCAAGATCAGTGTATCCATTTCCAATTTATATGAAAAACTTAGAAAAAAAATCTGCTAATTTGTTGCTTATTTTATGTCAGTCGCATTGCGCATTCCATGGAATCCCCATTGGCAATTAACAATTCTAAGATTTTAAACACATTCCAGCCAGTATCGAGAAAAAGATGTCGGCTGCTTTAATAAATGATATACTAATAGTAGAAATATAGTGCTAAAAATTTAAAAATTAGTAGTAGTTGTAAACTGTTAGTAACTGTTAAGAAGAAATAAAATAAAACACTTAAATACTATAAATTCTCGTCGCATACAGTACTCCTCATTATCATTTGAAAAATGCAAGGCATGAACAAATAACAACGATAACAATTATTGTATGCTGTCAATTTTCCTGAGGATTGGGCATTTCATAACTCAACGCTGAACACTCTCCAATTTTAGTCAACTTTTTTTAAAAAAAAAAGCGTGCTTGGCAAGTTTAAATATGGTCCCACTGATATAGTCAACACAAATCGAGAGGGCTTCTACGAGAAAGATTACAATTAAACGAGGATGGTCAATGAGAGAAAGAAATAAGGAAGAAATCATTAAATTACGTAAAAGGACATCTTCACAAGAGCATAACACTTTTTTCCAGGCTTGATCAAGGGAAGAATCAGCCATCCATTTTATCACCAGTAATGAGGAGCAAAGGCGGCGGCAGCAGCAGAATAACATCGTAAAACTGATGGGCCGATGAGCATAACACACGACAACAGAATTAATTCTCCCTTAGTGAACTCCGTTGCCACATTTGTAGCTTAACAAAACTGCTGGATGAAATGACAGGTTTTGTCAATCACGTAAAACACAAACACTGCACAAATTTGGACGCTGACAACAGTTTCCATCAATTTGGCGAGGTTAGGTTCTAGCATTCCAATTTTTAAAACAATTCTGGCTCCATCTTGGTCAAGCACATGACAATAAAATTTCATGAGGTTTTCGATTAGATGTAGTAATTCAGTAGATAACTGCCCCCTCCCCCAATTTGACGTTAACAGAATTATTCTTTAATAGCTCAACTTCTCAAATTTATCTGTAGAAAAAGTCATGGAAAAATCATAAAAACTATTTATGTAAAACATTACAGACCAAAACCAATTTTTTTTTTTAAAGTTTAGCATTTACTAAAAAAAATCGCCTATGAATATGCCCTTTTTAAAAATTTTCGTAAAAAAACTGCTCCTTACTGGCCACCCATACTTAAAACCACTGCTCATTGCCTCTGATAATCCTGGCTCGACCAAGAGAGAACCAGTTACGCTTGTCTGCCGACCACTTTTGTAAACAACTGATGAAACTATCGTGCTGATACATCCGACAATACCAGCGTTATTATTTCTCAAATTTAGAATATAGTTGATTTATCTTTAATAGTTAAAAATTGGTCCAAGGTTACATTGTGGGCGTCGATGGGACGATACTATCTGCACTAAGCGTTACAAGTCCACCAGTAGCAGCACTAGTGGCAACTCCAGAAAGTGTCACTTCAAAATTTTTCAAAGGGCTCTGATGGTGGTTAAATTCATTTCCAATGTTATTATTGTTGTTATTATTGTTTATGGCACGAGCCTTTCGGTTACTCGTCTCTGCGGGCAATGCAAAATCGTCCCTGGATGTAATTTTTACTAGTGATTCTAAATTCTGATGATTGAAACTGGATGTCAGGTTATTGGTGAGATCCTCCACCTGATTCCTCACCGCCTTTAAATTGTGGGTCGACTGTTCTGACGAGAAAGTGCAGGTGGCGACACTCGTCAGTTCGTTGATGTTTGATGGCAGAAGCAAGGATATTGCAGAACCCTGAATTCCCGTCGTTGCCACGGAATTGGGATCCACCGATTTATGAGGTAGTTGGCCCACCTGCTGATGCTGCTCATCGCTAGCTGGGTTGGACGAAGGCGGAGTGCGGGCATGATGCTGCCTTTTGTGATCACCGGCAATCAGCGAGTGAATGTTTGGACTTGATGAGCGATCACGATGAGGTGACGGATTTTCTTGTTCGTCCAGGAATCGATCCATATAATCGCTATTGAAAAAAAATGAGATATTGGAAATACTACTAATTCCTGCTAATGATGGGACGGAAAGGAATTCTTAAACTAGTCACATCCGAAAGCATCGGATAATTAACAAAATAAACGAGGATACGTACGTAGTTCCCGGATGCAATGCATATTTCTTTTTCTCAAGCCTAGCTTTATTAGCAAATACGTCATGCCGTTCCGTCTTCTTCCACAGATAATAAAACTGAACAAGTTCTCCAACGGATCGCGTTCGTACCTTGGCAAATCCAGGTTGAAAAACAACATAAATAAGCTAACAAACTCTACAATGAAAGAGTTTTCTAGACTGGAATTTATAAAGTAGTTACCTTATTTTGCTGGATTAAATGAAAATCTTTTCCATACGTTCTTAATCCATTTTCAAAACTACGACATTCTTCCTCCGACCACAGACTCATTGTATCAGCAGGAGGAACAGCCTGCATTCTCCTTCTGCGCATGGCCTCCTCGATGTTATGACCACATTGTAACAAGAGATATAAAGCCTAGAAATGCAAATATTTCAATACATAAGCTCCCCCTACCATGATAATGAAAATCACTTATGCTAATGACTGACCTGCTCGTCATCTCGAACGTGACTTCCGTTAGGAATTGAATGAACGCCCTGAGTGCAATTAGTCAAAGGCTGCTGGTTTTTGCGTAGATAATCTTCAACTAAGAAGTAATAAGTGCAAAAATTCTTTATTTTTCATTGCCTAATTAACCGAATAAATTCAATTATATTTTCAATACAATTCTGTTCAAAAAGCACGATTTGTAAACACAATTGCATAATGTTTCAAAAATTAAGTGCAGCATGGTACTGGACTGAGTAGTGCTACAATACCTTCAGCATCAAATACTCTCAAAGGGTCCCATAACAATTTGTCGTCATTTTCATATGCAGGTGCTCCATCGTATCTACTTAAACCATCAGGAATAACAGCTTGATAATCTGATCCAACTTGAATGGTCTTCGTTTTAAGTAAAAAAAAAAGTTAGTATAAATAAAGATATACATATATTTATGTAAAAACAGAGAATTTACTAGGCAGTAAAAAATGTTAAGTGCAACATACAGCTAGCCTCATCCTTTTCCAGTCTTCATCGTCTTCTGGAACATAATCTTCGTTATTAGATTCCGACTCAGATTCACTCTGATGATGCGATACAGCAGCTAAAGTAAAGAGAAATGGGATTGGCATAATTGCAAACTGATGATATTTCATATCAATTATTTTTCTCATGTGATATGAAGTACTCACATCTCAGCAGCCTACTCGTGGAAACCGAAGTATCAACACTATCCAAGAGATCATGGACGGGCATTTCTTTATCATTTTGATCATCTAATTGCAAAAGATCTCTAGCGATTTCATCTTTATCTAAAGTGAGGTCTTGGTTGCTTAAAATTTCTTCCGATGAGCTGGACTGAGTATTATCAGCTTGGTTACCATCGCCATAGCCATACATTGAAAGTAGCTCTTCAATCGGCATATCTCCTTCCTGAAGGTAATTTTATACACAGGCTAAATTTATTTTCTCCTTTGCACGAATTTTGCAGTTAGGCTCCATCAATGGAAATAATTAAAAATACTATAATGCTTAAGTAAAATAATTTTTCCAGTTTAATTAGGCCCCACAGGTAGAATTCTAGGGGACGTCAAGCAGAATAGGCATGATACTACACGTCTAAAATTATACAATATAAAATTATTCTTATGAAAATTATTTGATAGAGCCAAGAAATAATAGTGTATTTTTTAACGTAATATTTTGTATAACATGAATGCCTTTCTACATCAAACAGTTTTGCTTGGTCCCACAAGTGTTCATCTTTGACAGGTTGCACCATAAGCAAAATTAATTAATGCGCTCTTATGTTGAATGCTTTTTTTACCTGAGTTTATCTTTTATGAATTGATTCAATGAAGATTTGTTTAGTGCTTGATATACATCTAGCTTATTAGCATTTTCTAAGCATTCCCATTTTAGAAGTGGTTTTATGACAATGTGTATACAAGAATTAGTGTTATCAGAAATCTTAAAATCTAATTCAATATGATAAAGAAGGACATCTTTTGAACAAATCTGAAGCTATGGTAAAGTTGGTCAACACTAACGTGCTATTTACAATATTCACCTTGTGCAATTCATCTAATTCGTTCTGAGCATCTTCACTGCTCTCCATCGCCTCCTCCTCTTCCAAAGTACGCTCATCATCAAAATCATTGACAAGCATCTCAACAGAGGGATCAAAGTCTCGATCTGTATTTAAATATACAGAATTAGAGGCTATTATTTATTGTAGTATTAAAACATGTGACCATCTTCCATTATCCTTGTAGTTTTTCTTTAATTTCATATATTATAAATTCATCAGGGTTTACCCCAGAAATGGAATTTTTAATTTTCCTGACTTTCAAACAAATCTTCAAAACTTTTCAACCGCTTCGACCAATTTTCATTGATTCACAATTTTCATGATTGTGGGACAATCATTGTTAAATGTTTTCTTTTTCCTACCATAATAAACCAGAAATCTAAGAAAGTTTCTTACCTCCAATTAGCACCTAGTTAAATTATTTATGCTAATTTGGAATTCAAGGAATACATAAATTAAATTTCCCTGACAATTTGAGATTATTCAGGTCTGGAAGAACCCTGAACTAATAAATATAGAAATACAAATGAACTTTTGAGAATTGCTGTCTCGTCATCTTTCTATTTCATCTATTTGAAATTGTCAATATTACAGGCTCTATTTCATTTGAGATGTATTTATAAGTTGACCATAACCTATACCTATGCACTGGACTACACCGAAGAGTTAAGTCATATACCCCATTTAAAAGTAAATTAATTTTCAGCTGTCAAATTCGTATTTGGCGCCGTTGGATATAAAAATTGAAACTTGCCTATGGTATCATTGGAAATCGGTTGTCAAACACTTTTAAAACTTTAACTTTCCGTTCATCGAATTTTATTTTAAAACTTTGCATAAGACTACTTTATTAACATAGAAAAACATTTATTTCTTACCTGGGCTCGAATCGCTCGCACTGGGCTGTAAAAGTAAGAAAATCTTACTTAGTTGTTTGACATTGCCGGTCAATACAAAATAGGCTTACGATTGGCCAAGTTCAAGAGCAAGCAGAAAAACTCGCTTCAAGAAATAAATAAAAGCTAAGACGCACAAGAGCAATTTTGACTCCAAATTGTAGTTTAGAATTTATAGTTTATGTCAGGTTATCATTAGACTGCTATAAATTTTACAAATGCGTAAAGTAGTAGTAAGAAGCGGACGATTCGAAGAGAACTTTCCTCAACTTACCTCCGCCATTTTGGTTAAAAATCATGGGATGTCAATGACGTCAATGAACTAACTCTCAGGCCAAAATCCACAAGAAGTGTCCGAAAATTACTTATATTTCGCATTAGGCTTATGACAATCATTGTGAAGTTGCATATCAACCAATACTAGTAAACAAATTTAGTTTGCAATATGTTAAAAACAGAAAATTACCAAGGAAAAGGAATTTTCTCGACAATTTCTCCCTTAGCGCAATTTCATCCACAAACAGGCTGCCAAATACCTTTCCTAGAAGTTCCTTTTCTTCATGAGATTCACTGAATAGTGTAAATTTAACGTGTTTCCTCACCGAAAATATCATTATAGCAAATACTTTCAAGTTACTTAAAATAGTTACGTTGAAAGGAGGGTGACATAACGAAAAATGCATATAGATTTTGAAAACAAAATTACACTGCCAGAAATATTCCCCCCACGAAAGGAATTTTCCTTAGGACATTGACAACATTGCCACAGACCTGACTATCGATCAATGTTAGATACGAGTCTCCCCATTGGTTTAACTCATAAGCATAATCACAGCTGAATTACAAAAATCAACCAATTGAAATTCCGTTTACATTTTACTTCTCCGTATTTCCAGCAATTTCATTGGTAAATAAATTTTAGTATTCGTAACCATGACAACAAAAGCAAGCAACATGTGATCTCTATAATCTACAAAAAGCATCTTCTGGATCTTCATTCATCTTTACAATTTAATTATTTACAAATCAATTGAATGCATAATGGGTAAAATTTTAATTATTTCATTTATTCAATTTTTAAATATTGAATTTATTTTTTTTTTAATTTATCATAATAATAATAAATTTAATAGAACAGTAGTCCCGGTACACATTCCATTCAATTTTTCAACGGGGAAATGTTTCTATTAGTAAATTTAATAATATTCTTACATTGACAGTTATATTTAAAATCAAAAATAATTCCACTTTGAATTCTTATATAATGATAATTTTGATATTAATATGAATGTAATTTAAATTCTTTCAAATGTATTCAGCTTTAACGCAATTCTTGGCAAATGAGGAGGAAAAGGTTCGATTAATACCCAAACAGTTGGCAAGTTTTGTTGAAATTGAATTAACCGAAACAGAAACCATTTATATGTTTCGAATCGATGGAACGCTTGTATCGCAATATTCCGACGAAGCAGAAGTCGTAATTAAAAGAAATGAAAATTATACATTGGCAAGTAAAACAAACACATACAAAATGGAAGAACTAATTAGAATAGTGTTTTAGATTAAAATTTAAATAACAGATATGCCAAGAAATTCAAACAAAGCCAGGATTTACTGCAGATGCCACAACACAAACATGCAATCCAACACTTTTACAATCCGTTATTCAAACGGATCCAATAATTATGAAGGTAGAAAACAATTATAAGTTTGTGGCCCAGTTCTTTTCACAGAATACATATTTTAAATATTTATAAACTTGTAGGACACAAGTTGTTGGTCAAGCTCTTGGGACCTTTATGATAGCTACGAAATCCTAGCAGGTGGGTGGCAATATGAGACAGCAAGTTTGTGCAACTATATCTACAGTAACATATGGGGCCATTCAGATATGACGTCATCAAAAACTCCAATTTTTAGGGTATTCCTTCCCCCCCCCCCCCCCCCCCCCTGGCCTCATCAATAGTTATTTTTAAAGAGCAACCACAAAAAGTTAGCAGAATGTTTAAATAAAATGACTTCCCCTTTCAAACAGACTCAAATTGATATAAACAAGCAAATTATTTTACATATGTGCAAAAAACTTGATAAAAAGTGGAAATTTGAAAATGAAAAAGTACATTCCTTCAGCATATTAAACAATTTGTAAGTGTGAGAATCCTACGTAGGATTTCCCCATACCCCCCCCCTCTCCTC
>JAQIXP010002252.1:0-15610 GCA_034700285.1 Proteroiulus fuscus
AAATGGTTTTGCACCATTCGATTGGGCACCCCTCACTTCCTATATACATGTGCAGACAGAATTGTCCTATCTACCATAGTTTACAAGATATTTGAAAAAGATAAAGACTTTCTGTTCACCCTGTATATATATACATACAATTAAGAGTTTTAAGATTACTAAAACATTTTACTAACATAGATAAATAAAAACTTTGTAAAATGTTTAAATCTTCATATCAAATATTGCAGACGTGGAGCCTAAAGTCCAACTATAATAATGGAGCTTTCCCTTGACAAACGCATTTTCCACTTCCAGAATAATAAAAATCACGCAATAGGTTATGCACAGTATTCTCTAAGTTTAATAATTCTCTAATTAAACTTTGCTTACAATCTCAGAAATACAGTTTTAACATAATAAGGCTCGATTTGACTGGAGAGTGGGGAACTTTTTCCTATCAGCTTTGTTTACACAGTAGGGTCTAAAAAAAACCTGCAGTTTTTCGAATTTTTTTGAATTTTCAGAAATTTGTATACAGTAGTATTCTAGTGATACAGAAAAACTGCAAAAAAACTGCAGAAAAATAACAAAAATACTGCATTTAAAGCATAAAAACTGAAAAAAAATTTTACGGTTTGTACAGAAAAACTGCACAAATTATGTAGGTTTTTGTTTCATACACTTTCAGAAAAATTAGTTTCTTTGCAGTTTAATACTGCAAATAAAATCCATAATTTTTTTTTAACTTCTCATTGTGTTTGGGGGCTACAGCCACAAATCCTCGAAAATTCGCCAGTGGCGGGTAGGAGGGAAGGGGGGGGGAGAGAGAGAGCGCAACTTCCATGGTTGCCCTAGGTGCTGGTTACACTAGGTACGCATCTGCCCCGTGTTTAAAGAAAATCTAGAATTATTGCATAAAAATTAGTTGTTTTATTAAATTCAGGGTTTAACTATTATATGATATAAACTTGCACGTAAATGGTTGTGATAAACCTTCACATTTGGGTTACCTTGAAAAAAGTCTACTTGTTTTGAGTTCACTTTCACTTCTACCTAAATGTGGGTACTTCATACAACAAAATATTGTACATACAGAGATTCAGGCATTTTTAATCTTCAGTGATCACAATAAGCAACTTTTTCCTATTTTACTCCAAATTTGTATTGATTTAGCAGATAAATAAACGACCTGATGATGGCTAATGGTTAACTAACCAAAACGTTGTCAGACATGTATTATTACATGTTCTAATACAATAAAAACGTTTATATTTGGACTGCTTACTTTTTGTATAAATCCTTTAATTAAGTTTAATGAAAATCTGTCTTCCATCCGATGTGCCTCATTTGGCAGCAACTCATGTGGCAGCAACTCATTTGACAGTGCTACGAATGACAGCGGACCACTTGACTGTGGACTCGTTTGACTGTGAACCCATTTGGCTGTGCCTTATTTGGCAGCGACTCATATGACTGTGCTATGGATTAAAAGTTTATTCTGCAATTATAATAACTCCTGAATCTTAAAACATAAAATATGACTAGTAAATACACGATTCTGCTTAAAAAATCCCGTAAAGGCCAAATAGAAGTAAATAAATATAAAATAATTAAATAATTCTCAAATTATAATACCTTTTGGACTCTAGAATAAATTATTGAATTCTTTATTCAATAATTTATTCTAATGTATGCAAATTTTTGGTTACCAAATTTTCATACCATTGGAATTTGAAATAATTTATTTTGCATTATAAACTTACTTTACAATGCTTTTCATAGTCCAATGGTATGCTAATTTATATGCATTAATAGAAGATACTTCATTTCTTGGTAATGTTTGTCCTGTTTGACACCACTGTGAAAAATTCAAGATTTGAGGTTGTATTTTCCCTGAAGTGGTTTGTTTACCTTACAGAAAAATAACAAATTTGGTAACCAAAAATTTGCATACATTAGAATGAATTAATGAATAACGAATTTTAGAGTCCAAAACGTATTAAAATTTGAGAATATTTATTTACTTCTATTTGGCCTTTACGGGATTTTTTAAGCAGAATCGTGTATTTACTAGTCATATTTTATGTTTTAAGATTCAGGAGTTATTATAATTGCAGAATAAACTTTTAATCCATAGCACAGTCATATGAGTCGCTGCCAAATAAGGCACAGCCAAATGGGTTCACAGTCAAACGAGTCCACAGTTAAGTGGTCCACTGTCAATCGTAGCACTGTCAAATGAGTTGCTGCCACATGAGTCGCTGCCAAATGAGGTACACCCCTTCCATCAAGCTTCAATAAAAGTTTTTACATTTTTTCAGGTAAAAAAAATATTTTTAAAATATGTTTTTGATGGTGGTTACAAGGCTACAAAATTAAAAAATAAAATAAAAAGCAAATAAACCTTAGGCCTAAACATGATTTTCACAAAAGATGTTTTCCACCAGAGAAATAAATTTTTTTTTAAAAACTGTGGTGGGTGGGTGGGTGCGTGCATGTGTGTGAGACATCTACACCACCTCATGAGCAAAGCAGGAAGTTAACCTTTTCATGATGTAACTTGTTAAGAATGCCAGTTTTCCCACCTGAGATTCTAAGAGATGAGGCAAGAGTGACTTGGCAGGAAAGTGGGATGGCATGACATTCTTTTAGTGTAATTTGACCTCTGCCATTGTGGATGCGAGGTGATGAGGGAGGTCAGGTAAGAAAGAAATAAGGTTGTTGTTGGCATGTCATGAAGAGAAGGATGTGTTCTTAAAGGAAATCAATAGAGACAGTCAGTTTGCAGTTTCCTGTCAGCAGTTTCAGTATCAGGTTGTTATTAGTTAGCAGTTGCTTTTATTCATTGTACTTAAGGTTTGGCTTCACCCATGTTAAGCGCCCATAGAGACATATTTTTTATTCCCATTTGTTAACCGTTGGTCGTATAAATAAAATGAAAATACCAAAAGGTAGAGAATTACGATAGCTATAGTTGCGGCCAGCTTATAGAACCAGCTGCTCTACCGGGTCTCGCAAAGCGCTTCCCCGCTCTCCTGCCATCCTACGCAGGGAAGTGCTTTGTAAGACCGGCAGAGCAGCTGGTTCTATAAGCTGGCTGCAACTATAGGAGATAACAAACTATTTATTTAAAAAAAATTAAATTAATTAAGGAAAATTGAAATTAAGAAATTGCAAAAATCGACTACCTCTCATAAAAACATAAATAACTCAAGAAATAATTGTTTGTTTACATTGGGGAATTCGTTTTCTCCAAGGTGTTGAAATGCTCTAAATTTACATATATTTTATTGATACACGACATTTACTTTAATAATAATACTCAAAAAACCAAACATTTTTAAAATTTGTAACAAAATTTTAAATTTTTGCACTGTACACTAGCGCCACCGCCAAAAATTATGGCACACTTTAGGACATTTATTTATGTCTGGCGTGAAGGGTGACGCGTTTTCATGGTAACACTGAAAGGGGAAAATTAAAATCTAGTTTTTAACCCTACTTGGAAAGTAGGTCCACTATACAACACAAAATTCAAAATTTTAATTTCTCAGACAAAAATATGAGAGTTAAATAAATTACCATACATATATATATATATATATATATATATATATATATATATATACAAATATCGAAAAAAATGCCGATTTTCAAAAGCGCATATTTTGCAAAAAAAGCATTTTTCAAATAAAAAAAAAAGAAAACCGCATATTTTGCTAAAAAGCAGTTTTCGAAAAAACGCCGATTTTAAAAAAATGCAGATTTTGCAACAAGTAGTTTTGAAAAAACGCACATTTTAACAAAAGTCAGTTTTTGAAAAAAACTGCATATTTTGCAAAAAAAAGCAGTTTTCGAAAGAAACACATATTTTGCAATACAACAGTTTTCGAAAAAACGCTGGTTTTCAAAAAACGCATATTTTACCAAAAATCAGTTTTCGAAAAAAAACACATATTTTGCAAAAAAAAACCTTTTCCAAAAAAACGCCGATTTTCAAAAAATGCATATTTTGCTAACAATAAGTTTTCGAAAAAAAAATGCATATTTTGCTAAGAAAGCAGTTTTCGAAAAAAAAATATATTTTGCAAAACAACAGTTGTCGAAATTACGTAATTTTATAAAAAGGCAGTTTTCGAAAAAAAATGCATATTTTGCCAAAAAATCAGTTTTCGAAAAAAATGCGTATTTTGCAAAAAAAAAAATTTTCCACAAAAAAACGCCGATTTTCAAAAAATGCAGATTTTCCTAACAATTAGTATTCGAAAAAATACAGATTTTACCAAAATTCAGTTTTCGAAAAAAAACCGCACATTTTGCGAAAAAACCATTTTCCAAAAAAACGTAGATTTTCAAAAAATGCATATTTTGCTAACATGTAGTTTTCGAAAAAATACGCATATTTTGCAAAAAAAAAAAACCACAGTTGTCAAAATAACGTAGATTTTGTAAAAATGCAGTTTTAAAAAAAATGCTGATTTTACCAAAATTTAGTTTTTGAAAATAACGCTGATTTTGCAAAAAAGAGTTTTTGAAATAAACATAATATTTGTATTTCCCCCCTCCCCCCCACCCCGAATTCTTTCCATAAGTTGATTTTTTATTTAAAAAAGTGATATATTCCAGGAAGTATGAAGTATTTTCTGGGGTGTAACTTGAAGGCTGAAAGTTTGCTGACGTCATTTGAGCCTGTACCATTACGTCCACGCATGCTCAGAACATATACCAAAGATTAACCATGAGACAATGTTTTTGAGCATGCGTGGGTACATTGTCTAAAGTTGCCCCATGGCATCCTTTTCCCCATTTAAAATGGACTGATCCATCTAAGGAACCAGTTGTCCTTGAGGTTTCCCCCTTTCCAAGCACAAATGGCACTCCATATCAGTTACTAGGATCAGCACCATCCTGGCACCTGGTATGTGCTGCCATCAAACGTGCCAGATTCCCAACTGGCAATATGTGATCCCCCATCTTAATAGGTGTAATCGGCATGCTACAAATGCTTAAGTGCTTACTCATGACATCTAAGCTGAACCCTCATTTCTCACTGGCTGCTCCAGCAGGGGTACAATCACTTGAGGGGCGCAATATAGTGAAATCGGTAGGGGCAGGGGCATAGGTTGGTGAAACCTGTGCTTGTCAGGGGCACGAACTTTCAGGATCGGGTGCAGAAATCGCTTCTTGGATTATTCATCAAGGTTATCCATAAACATTTCTATTGTGTTATCCCTGCAAATACGTCTGCAGAAAGTTGAATCTTTCTGTAATTGATTTCACTTTTAAACTGCATAAAAATGGTTGTAGAAGAAGTCTTCATTTCTAAACATTTATGTAACAAAATCATATACATTGTGCATATTTTTTGATGTAGAAACTGTCTTATATTTTCTTCTTCTGTTTTTCTGCATTTCTCCTGCAGTTTTCTGTATTGCTTAAACAAGTTTGCTGCCTTTTAAAGTGAAGCAGAAAAACTGCCGCTGTCCACACTTTTAACAGCATGTGCCTATGGGGATTTCAATGTTAAATTCGTTTTCTTTAAACTGTTCTATACTCTGTCTCACATCAAGAAAGAAAATAACCAGCGCCATCCCTCGACCCGTAAGTGAATTAAAGGCCTAATTACTATGGGGGTCCAAATGTGGAATCATCTCACATATATACGAAAAGTGAACTGCAGCGAAGCATGCAGGCATTTAATATTAGGCTACTCTAATATCAAATGCCTGCATGCTTCGCCGCACTTCACTCTTCGTATATATGTGAGACGAGTGCACATTTGGACCCCCATAGTAAGTAGGCCTTTAATTCGCTTATGGGTCGATGGATGGCGCTGGTTATTTTCTTTCTTGAGGTGAGACAGAAGGCGTTTTTGGCATGATAAGCTTGCTAAAAAGCTAACTTATGTAGGCACGTGATTTCTAACCTGAAATCACCATGCTGACGTCTTGCATGCCGGACTGAGCAGAGAAGTTGTGTGCTATAAATGTGCTTCCATTATTCGCTGCCTTTAATTTTGTTATAATGCTTTGCATTATGGGTACATCCATTTGTAAGCCACGCCCCTTCCAGCATGGTTCATGCTTTACAGCAATGAAATCGTTCGCAGCCATGCCGCCATTTTTTTCTGACCAGGCTAGGCAGCTTTGAGTTGACTAACGAGCAGATGGCATTTCTTGTGAGATTTCCAAAATGGCGGGCGTGACTGCATCCGGTTGAGTGACGTCACACTAGCATGCCGGACTGTTTTAACCAATTTGGCTTAAGCATTCATGAATTTGCTTGCATGTTGATTATGCCTAATGTATAACTCAAGAACGAGTAAAAGTTCAAAGATAAGGTTTGAATTTTTTAAAAGATTATTAATGTTAATAAAAACTGATGCATGATTATGACGTCACATGCATTCTGAATGTAGTTATCGATTTTCTGTATCGTTTTTCCATGCAATTTTACATAGACGTGAATTTTTTCACAAAATTTAACAGATCTTAATATTGGCAGAGTGGATAACAATGGGGTTTAATTTTCTGGAAAGCTTATTTAATTTACTACAAAATGTATCAGATCGATTTTGTTATTACATGCATTTTATATTTATTTATCGAATTTCAAAGTTTACCACCGAGTTTTTTGCCACATTTTGCCCGATTGTATGGCTCACAGGGCAGATAAACAAAAAAATCATGCATCACGTTTTAGTAAATTTAATTGTCCTTCATAAAAAATCAAACCTCTTTAATTTATGTTTAGCCATTATTGATTAATATGTGCTTTTATTTAACATGGAGATTCCGATAGGAATCACCCATAAACTTCAAGGACACTTTAGGGGGGAGGAGGTACATGAAATGTCCTTAAATGTCCACATAGGGAAGGCAGGGGGCTGGGTGTTATGTCCACGTGGACATTTTTTTATTTTTTATATTTAAAATTTATATGTAAATAATGCTTAGTTAAGAATCTGCCAGTCATTATAATTTATATAATTTAAAGTATATTTTTAACATATAAAAATGTAAAGTCATTAGCTAAAGTGCCATTCATTTTAAAATGGCAGGATGACCAGATATAGATGGCCCTATTATAAGTTACTATATATATATAGCCTGACTAGATTTGCTACAACATTGCAGTATTATATTTAATATTTCTTTGTCACACCTTTTTGGTCAGGCTGTTGATCCTGAATCCTGTGAATGGGAGGATAAAGATTTGGTAGAAATTCCATCAGGTTTAAGTATACCTGTTACTGAGTCAGCAGATAATGCTATTGGTACATGAATAATTGATATTTTACTTTTGGATGAGGCTGTATGGGAGCCCATATAAATGAAATTATAAATGTAATAATTTAATAAAATTTTGGGTGAGAAATTTATCTGGTAAAATTTTTTTTGAAAAGAATGATTTTTTTGTTAGGGGGGTATTAGGATTTAGTGTTCATGCGGTCTTTAGGGGGGGTTAAGGATTGTCCACAAATGTCCACAAAGGGGGGCAGGAGGTCAAAAAAGTTAAAAAATGTGTCCTTGGGTTTTATGGACAATCCCATAGGAGCATGCATGCTCTAAAAAGTGTGGACAGCCCCCTTAAAAAAGCTTAGTTTCTAAACAAAGTATGTAGGTTTTTGTTAAATAAATGTACATAATATGCAGAAATGCGAGATTCAGTTAATTTTTTATTCAATTTCAGGCTATAAATACCAGCAACAAAATTCTGATTTTCTATAGACATTTTTAGCTGGGATAAGGGCTGCACGCAAGGGGCCTCGTGCTGCTCATCCTCCCCCCCCCCTTCCTTCATCCCCAAAATTATATGGACTACTACTAGATAAAATGGAAAAATAGGCACTATTGGTGATTTTTTGTAGCTCACTTTTGAGTAGTTTTGAGCAAAAAAATTTATTGCCTGCGGCGCCATTTTATATCAATGCTGTTGTTAAATATGTACAAAACCTTCAAATTTGCGCCTGCGGCTCAAATCTAAAAAAAAATTTGGAAATGGATTTCTATATTCAGTTTTGGCTGGGATCATTGGGCGCCTGCTAGACCTCTGTCAGAGGCATACCTAGTGTAACCAGCGCCCAGGGCAACCATGGAAGTTGCACCCCCTTCCCGCCACTGGCAGATTATCGAGGATGAGGGGCTACTGCCCCCAAACACATTGATAAATTTAAAGAAAATTTTTTTTACAGTTTATTTGCAGTATTAAACTACAAAGAAACTAGTTTTTCTGAAAATTAATAAAACAAAAACCTACATAATTTGTGCAGTTTTTCTGTAAAAAAAAGTAAAGGTTTCATTTTTTTTCAGTTTTTCTGCAGTTTTTCTGCAGTTTTTTTGCACTAGAATGTAGAAAAAATGTAGAAACACTGGGAAAAGATTACAAAAAAATGTATACAAATTTCAGGAAAAACTGTAGTTTAAGGCTGCAAGTAAACTGCAATAAAATTCGAAAAACTGCAGGTTATGTCA
This sequence comes from Proteroiulus fuscus, assembly GCA_034700285.1. Taxonomy (NCBI): domain Eukaryota; kingdom Metazoa; phylum Arthropoda; class Diplopoda; order Julida; family Blaniulidae; genus Proteroiulus; species Proteroiulus fuscus. The sequence continues at coordinate 8,457 of JAQIXP010002252.1, forward strand.
CTGCGGAAACAAAGCAGAAAGGGGGAAATGCCCCACTCTCCAGTCAAATCGAGCTTTATTATGTTAAAACTGTATTTCTGAGATTTTAAGCCAAGTTTAATTGGAGATTATTAAACTTTGAGAGTACTGTACATAACCTATTGCAAGATTTTTATTATTTTGGAAGTGGAAAAATGCGTTTGTCAAGGAAAAGCTATCTAGTTTCTTATAGTTACCTTTAAGCTCAACTTCTACAATATTTGATATAAAGATTTAAACATTTTACTAACTTTTTATTGAACTATGTTAGTTAAATGTCTCAATAGTCTTAATACTCTTTAGAGTCCTATAGTAAATATAGTTTTATTTTAAATTTTTCTTAGGCTTCTTTGTGCCCCTCCAGCTTTGGCACCCAGGGTATGTGTCCTGCTTGCCCCACCCTAGGTATGCCTCTGACTGCTGTACCCCCTGTTCTAAAAACCTAAATCCGCCAGTGTCTTTTCTTATGTGTATTCAGTTCAACTCAGTACCCTACAGGCAGCCAATGAATGCCATATGGTAGAGGGGTGATCACACTATCAGGAGAATTCTCCTACGTCAGCTGAGATTTTAAACATCATTGTCATCAGGGTCAACCTAATGACTCACTAAAAACTGTAAACTGCAAAAAAACAAACACGAAACACTCACCAACATAATTCCACTCATTTAAAATGAAAGTCTTTAAACTGCTACATCGAGCACACAAGTCCTCAACACGGGGTGGCGATAAACTGTCCATCTTGTTTAGATGTCCATGGTGCTTGCTTAACCATCCTTCTTGGGGTAAACTTGGACGATCCTCCTTTTTAACCAAACGTTGCGAGGTAGAGACTCGTCCACGATGATCACGACATCTCCCACCTTTACTGGAGTTACTCGTTGGAACCACTTCGACCATCTGGTCAGTGTCGGAAGATATTCCTTGACCCATCGCTGCCAAAACTGCTTAGTCAAAGCTTAAGAAATCCTCAACTGTTTTTAAAGGCATCCATTCATCGGAAAGACTCCTGGCAATGACATCACAATGCTGGATCCGATTAAGAAGTGATTGGGCATCAGTGCCTCTTGATCCACAAAATGCAGTGGCACATGTGTCAGCGGATGTCCATTGATGATGCTCTCCGCTTCCACAAACAGTGTGTTAAGTACTTCCTCTCATGGGGCTCTTTCCTTTAGTGTCCCACTTAGGGCTTTCTTCACCGAACGAATCATTCGTTCATAACTTCCCCCATATGAGGGCAGAAGGGTGGGTTGAAGAGCCATCCGATGTGTCTTTATGCCAGTTCCTGCAACATCTTGTCTTGGTCGATCTTGGCTAAAGCTCGCTTTAGCTCAATGTTAGCACCATGGAAATTCATTCTATTATCCGAATAAATTGCCGCTGGTTGGCCACGTTGTCCTATCATTCTTTGGATTGACATCTGTCGATAAACTGGCAGCTAATTCCAAGTAAAAGGCACAGGTTGTCAGGCACGTAAACATCATGCCGTAATGCTTTTCCTGTCTTCATCCAATGGTGACATCCATAGGCCTAAAATAGTCCATTCTGGTTTGACTAAATGACCTCTCACAAACAGCAGCTCTTGCTGTCAGCAGTTGTCCCATCTCCGGTACTCGTGGCATAGCTCTCACATTCTTGCACAGCTGACAGGAATTCCATGCACTATGCACAGCAGTCCTCAGTGCAGGTATCCAGAAGCATTGATGCAACTCATTTACCACATATTCTTGGCCGCAATGTCCAGCTCTTTCGTGGTAACACTGCACAAACAACTTTGTAGCTGCATGCTTCGGATCAAGAATCACCGGATTCTTGACATTTGGCTTGGCTGTCGTAATTTGGTTAAGACGTCCTTGCACTCTCAACACTCCACCACTGTCCAATCTAGGTGATAACTGGTACAGACAACTTGTCTTGGGCAGCCTCTTCCCATTGTGAAGACACCGGAGTTCTTCTGAGTAACTAACTGTCCAGTTGTCCTTTCTCCTCAGGAACCAACTCTTGATTTCTGCTTCTTTTCTTGGTATGGTAGACTCGTATGAAGCATAACATTCAAGCAGTAGCTCGCAGCAGTCTCATTTATGATGAAACTTGGTTCATATCTGGAAGGCAAATCTTCAGGCAGGCTATTGCGTTGATGAATTCAGACTTTAGCTCCAAACCCTTGCTGTCAGTGCTGGCAACTTCCTTCATTGTCTCTTGGGGCCATCAATCCTCAACCGGGCACCAAAACTCTGGTCCTGTCCACCATTTATTTTTTGGCTGAGAAATCTGTTGCTGTAGTTTCTGGGGGCATCACCGGTAACATTCTCCTTTGACGGAATCCAACGCCAGCCTTGCAGATCCGTAAGCTCTTCGATTTCTCCAACGCAATGAGCAACGAACATCTTGTATCTGTGGACATCCGACCATACAGAACTGTCATTGAATCTGTTTAAAAATAGCACTTGTTTACAACAGCTTTATGTTTTATCTTGATGTTTTGGGCTAAGCGACTAGCCATTACTGCCGCTTGAAGTTGCAGTCTTGGTATGGACATCGTTTTTAGAGGAGCGATGTGAGTTTGAGCCATGACTAGTGCACTGGTGATGTTGTCTCCTTCCCTGTATCTGAAGTAGGCAACTGCTGCAAATGCCTTCTCACTTGCATTGCAGAACAGGTGAAGCTGTACCTCATCCCAGGAATCCATGGTCCGGTTCATAGTACCTTAGAATCTTCACTTATTTGACCTTTTCAAGATCCATTAGCCAGTGTGTCTACTTCTTGAATGAATTTGCTGGAATCTCGTCGTCCTAACCTATTTCTGGTTTCCAGATGTCCTGCAGCAAGATCTTGGCCTTTACTGTGAAATCCGACAGGAAACCTAGTTGGTCAAAACAGACATTACGATGCTCCGTAGCTCTCGATTTGTAGGTCAGCGACTTCCATCCAAAACATATTTCTTGACTTTGTTGAACTTGAGCTCAAACTGAAACACATCTTGGTTTGTATTCCAGTGTAGTCCTAAGACTCTTCTGATGGCAGCTGTCTCAAGTGACTCATGTCCTTTTCTTCTTTTGCTCGAAGCTTCTGGGGAATGCTCTCCATGACCATTCATAAACTGGCAATGCACGACAATGCACTTCAATGACATCCTGCACCAATTTAATTGCCAACTCCTCTGTGGCGGCACCATCCTAGCAGTCGCCACGTAATGGCAATCTATAATCGTCTTGGCTGCCTCTGGGAAATCCTGTTTGGACTCTCTGGCATTGACGTTCTTGATTTCCTGAGCACAACTTGGAGAACACACAGACCCTAAGGTCATCACTGTCATTTCGTAGACATCTGGCTAGCGATTTCTGTACATTCCTCACCTAAGGAATCGCTGCACAGGTAAATCCTTTTCTCTTATCCGCACTTGGTGAAACATTACCCTAATGTCACCGCAAAATCCGACCCTGTGTTCTTAAACTTGAACAGAACACTTGTCAGCAAATTTACCATGTCCGGTCCAGCAAGCATCGCATCGTTGAAGCTCACTCCTCGGCTTTTGGCAGCAGCATCAACAACCATACAGAATTTTCCTAGCTTGTTTGGGTTTAAACGGCAAAGTGTGTTAGGTACCACGACTTTATTCTTATCTTTGCCATCTTTTTTGAGCTTAGTTTCCTTACATAGCCCTTGCTAACATAGCTCTTAATGTTCCTTCAATACTGTTCTGCATACACCGGATTGTTGTCCATCTTGTGCTATACTCCAGCCAACCGTTTCAGGGCCATCGACTTGCTTTATGGGAATTCAGGATCGTCGTCTTGCCATGGAAGTCTGCTCTCAAAGCATTCTCCGATATGCTTTGTTGTGGCCTTCATGATTTCTTCCGCTCTCCTGTCTTCTTTAGAACGAGGCTTTTCCATTAGCACTTTAATGCCAAATGATTCCATCTTAAAAGAGTCCTTCACCAGTAGATGGAGCTCTTCGTCCCTAGCATCCTTCATTCAGTGGCACTGCAGAATTCTTTTGCATTCTCATCCATTAGCAACATTCCAGTAAATGACCCATCCTAGAGCGGTCTTCAAAAGAATCGGCATCTTTGGCAGTCCTTGAATGCACTTCACAGCCACAATAAGATTTCCGTGATCTTGTCTGATAAAAATCATCGGCTTGGCATCCTTTAACAAGTCGATCTCCACTTTTCGTAGATGTTCCCACATAGCAGCCATTTTGTCGATGTCCACGGTTGTTCTCCTTAATGGCAGATCATTGACAGTCCTGACATCTTCCATCTTGTAAACTTTTTCCATTCTTGCACCTTAAATCGTCAGTCTGATTCAGCTGGAGTCTTCGGCACTTACTCCATTGGCCGTTTGCAATGTAGAGCTTCTCTGGGCTTTCCTGCAGACCCAGGTTTCTGGCTATCGAAGCTTCCATGAGCGTAATCTCCGATCCATCGTCCAGTAGTGCATACGTCTAGACTTTCCCTGCTGGTCCGGCAAGGATCACTGCGAACACCTTGGTCAATACTTTTGATCCCATCCTTGTTGATCTGGTATGTCCAACTGTCTGAACCTTGACATTTTTGGCAACCTTGGCTTTGCTGTGTAGACTCGCATGTTGCTTCTTGTTGCAGCCATCTTTGTCGCACTTTTGTTCCAACTGACACGCTGCAATCTGATGCCCGGACTTTAGACAGCAGAAACACACTTTGTTCTTCTTGACAAACTCCCAACATTTGTCGATGTCCATCTTCTAGAATTTTTGGCATGAGGCTAGCAAGTGTCCATCTAGCTTACACAACATGCACAAAAACTTCATGGGCTTGGAGTGGTCCACATTTTCCTCAGATGTGGCGAGTACCGTCTTCCTCTTCCTGTCCTTATTCTGTTCCTCGGTACTTTCAGATGTCTTCTTAGAAGGTCAACTAATGCTGACAAGCAAAATCTTTGCTAATCCAAATAGAGAAATTCTTAAGCGTGACCCCATCCCTATCTTTTCCATCGAGAAATATGGCCCATCTGTGTCGGTAGCTTTCCATAAGCTTGTCGACAAATTCATCCAGCACTATAATGTTCGTCAGACAGGCTGGTTTCTTTAGACTTTCAACGATTGCCACAAAATGTTGAATCGCATCTGCTATCATAGATACTTGCTCCATATCTCTATCCTTGAGAGGCTTCAATGCTCTCGTTCTGCTTAGAAGATCCTTGATCACGTGGTCTGGTCATCCTAACTTCTTTTGAAGCGTCACTATTACCATCTCGGGATTGTCGGATATCAGCATTAGATCCTTCACTGCATCCTTGGCCTTTTCCTTTAGTGCGCCCCAAAGACGACTCATGTTCTCTTCATTGTCGAATCCACATAGGATCGTTGCATTGCAAAATCTGCTTAGGAACTCAGGCCAGTCTTCGTACTTTCCATCGAAGGTCGGCAAATCTTTTCTAATAGTCTTCCTCCATTCCCTTTGCTGTGCCAATACAGCAGCTGTTGGGTTTTGGACTGCAAAAACTTTGGATCGACCCTGACCCATTGACTGTCATTCTTGGTCTTGATTTTTGCAAGCATTGATGATAATCATAGAAATTGCCGGCATGGAACTTGGTTCCCCGATTGGCTTTCGTGGAATTACGACATTTGCACTTGTAGCTTCTGTTGGTACGGCTCCCGTGATCCTATCTTAAATGACTACTGGCAGCTGTGGCTCGATATTCTTAAGCACATCTGTTGCCATCGAGAAGGCCTATGGACTATGGCATGTGCTTTTCTGTAGGCATGCGTGCGTGCATGTGCATTAACATGCACACGTGTTGTTTTTAAAATTTGTAATAAAATAAGGAATGTTGGTTAGTTTTGATTTTGAACAGGATGAACGAGGACGTCAAGTCCAAAATGTGAACATTTACATGAGTTTTATTTAATTTAAAATTTTATATATAATACCAACAAAGTGCATGTAACACGTGTATTTTCAAAATAAATGAGTTTCTTTAAATTGTACAAAGGATTTAATTAATGCAAAAAATCAAGAAAAAAAATCCTCTATAACGGAATATCCTGCCAGGATTTAAGGATTTAACAACATCCATTTGTTTGAAATCCGCTTCGGGTTGCACGCTATTTACCCATGCCCAAATGCAGTCATCATGATTTGTGGTTCTGATTTGCGCTGCACTGATGACCAAAAATCGTTGCGAAGCACGAACACTATTCTGTTCTTGTTCCGCAATCTCAGCTGTTGGGACCACAGATGAACTAGCCATTCAAAAGCCAGCCCACAGTTTGCTTATCCTTGTTGGTACTTAAATTACTTGTCAAAATAAAACTCACGTTTATACTGCAGTTTAACTATATAAATTGATTTCACTGAGAATCCAAATTGCTTGAATAAATAGTTCTATTTTCATTTATTGCAGTTGCGATTTTATAAATCAACTCAAAATTTGAAATAGTTGTCCTTGGCACAATACAATAATACTTTAGAAATGATTTACTATTTTAATTAAAATTAATTATAAATTAATCAAAAACCGAAATTGGGAACTGACTAAACTTTAGAACTTGAATTCCATTTTTTCCTTTTTCAAAATCAAAAGCCCATGTCAAATATGCATGCCTTTCAAACTTGCACATGCCTAATTAAATACACTGGGGAACAAAATTTTTGTTGCATTTATACCTGCACTTGTTTTTACTTAATTTGGGTGTGCTGATTTTAAATCTGCAGATAGTTTTTATCTGCAAGCTATAGTTTTTTTGCAATTCATCATTTTAATTTTTCATATTAATGTTAATTGTTCAAAACGCAATTTTATCATTTTAACATTGGGTGCCAAATAGGTAACCATCTTTGTGAATATATTGTCCAGGTATTCACAACAAGGTGTAGATACATCACAATATGCATTACAGTTAAACAATTAGGAAAAACAAATGTTCCTGTTTGTAATATCTTATATATATTCAATATTGATAACATGCAAAGTCCAAGGAGGTTCTATTCAGGCAGGAACTTGTTCTTTTCATCAGATATTATCAGAAATCAGGCATAAATTGCTTTACAATTATTACATGCAAAGCCCATTACTTGTTTAAGTCACCAAAAAAATCTTAAAAATAGTTTTAATATGCATGCCTCACAAATGATGTTATGTTG
>JAQIXP010002253.1:0-15610 GCA_034700285.1 Proteroiulus fuscus
GGGTCATGACCCCCCAAAATGTTCAATATCAAACTAGAAAATTTGGGGAAATATGCAATTTTGGTGTTTTTTAGCCCATTTTTGAGTGTTTTTGATCTAAAAAAAACGTCACCTGTGGCGCCATTTTGTGTCAATTTTTTCAATATATATATCTGAGGTTAATTTTTGGTTATGACCAAAAAATTTGGAACATTTTTATGACCGCGACCCCCTTCCCCCAAAAAAAACCAAAGTCTGGATCCGCTCCTGGGGGATGGGGGGGCGGCAATTCTAATCGGGCCTAGGGGCGGCAAAAACCTAAATACGCCCCTGACCACTACGAATCAAGATTTCAGTATGACGTCACTGCTGTGTTACTTGGTTACTTTATTGAAAATCGCTAGAAATCCCTATAAAATGGCAGTGTTACTAACGTCGTAAGTAGCATTGCTGAAAATTCCTATAAAATGGGCGAACTTTCTTGGAATTTATTTTTTAAAATGGCCCAAAATACATTGCAATTTCCCAGAATGCTATGCATGAGCTATGCATGAATTGATTAATTCATTGATTAATGAATTGTCAGACTGTGAGTGCAACTGAAATTTATTCCTCCTTTCACAAATCTAGATTCATGAATCTGCTAGATTGGTATAAATCTATAGATTCGTGCTCGGTACTATCCTTGAAGAGGGGTTTACATTATAGTGGATCACCCGTAGTCCAAGGATCGTCCACATAAATCCGAACACACACAACTTAAACCGGGGGCTTGACCCCCAAACACTCTAGTCTCCTGACCCCCCCAACCTAACAGGGGTTTTGACCCCGGACCTGTCCTAACCAACCTAGCCTAATCTTACACATGCAATAACAGGTTTTTGTGAAACGACCCTTGGTACCCCTCTTCTAGGATAGTGCCTCGTGCTCAGTGTACAGGGTATAAGCAGAACATGATTGTGAAATTTTGGGAAATGTATATTTTCTTAGTAGGCCTATGTCATCCCTTTGTAAAGTTTTTCCCTCTAATTTTGATGCCAGCTATTTTGGTAGCCTTAAATAAAGGTAAATCACCATAAAAAAACCCTTTCATTCTATATTAGAACTTAACTGGACTTACCCTGATATCCAAAAGCTGATCACTGCATAAAAACTTTTGCTATTAACACAATATTTTTAACTTCTTTAACAGTAATTTTGTATCCGTGATCAATCAAATCAACCAGTATTGCGTCGCCATTTTGGAAATCGTTTGCAACGAACGATTGTGGTGAGAGTATGCATTATCACAAACGGAATTACGTTTTATCCCTAAACCACCGTCAAGTGAGGAGTCATTTTCTTAATGTTCAATATTTAAATATAGTAATTAATAAAAAAATTGATTCACGAAGAACGGTAAAGCCACGACGCTATAGAAACACCGTAATTAATTTTTCATTAATAGTTAGATATGAACACGCCTTTCTAACGGAGGATCCCATAAAGAACCAATTAGAATTGGCGCGATTGTTTGGATTAATGGATCCCAGTTTTTGGCGCTGATCTTCAATGGAATGCTCCCTCTAAAATAAATATAAGTCTATATAATTGGGAATGCAGCTCGTTAGATAATATAAACCTTTTCCGAAGGTAAACGCAATTTCAAAAAATGTTCAAAAACTCGCATCGAAAACACGTCACAAGTTGCAGCCTCCAACTACAGTTACTGATCTGACGTTGGTTTGCGCAACGGCTCGTTAGATGTCGCCATCATCCGGTCGAACCGGAGTTGTTGTTTTTCCACATCACGTATTCAGCAAACAAATGATGCTGGTTTCAAGAGAGAGAAAATGCAGAAATAGGAAAACCGAGCAGTCGAGAAGAAGAGCTGAGAGGGCGAGTATATAGTCAGGTAAAAATGCTCAGTTTAACTCAGTAGTGCGTGCTGTTTATTTAAAACCGGACTAGTAAGATGGCATCCACCTAGTCACACATTGAAAACACACACACACACACGCAAATTCATCCTATTCTTACTCTGGATTCTTGCCGTCTTATGCCTAAAATTGCACAATGTTATAATAGTGAAGTGAGCTTACCGTGTGCAATATGTACATTCATCATTTGCGTTGAGTTTTGGAAAACCATTATAAGTGTGTTCGGTTCATTTCAAGAAGCAAAAGAGAGAGAGAGTGAGATTTAACATACATTTTTTGGAGTCGTAACCCGTGCTACTTACTATTACTAGCCTGTTGTATTTTCTCGGTATTCCCTATGTGACTATAGCGTGTATTCGGAAGCAGTATTCTATAAAAACAATGTGCTTCACTTGGCGGACCAAATAATTGGTAGAAAAGCATCTCAACTGTTCAGTTTTCCCCCGAAAAAGCATCATGAAGTTTGCCGAGCATTTAGCAGCCCATATCACTCCGGAATGGCGAAAACAATACATTCGTTACGAGGTAAGAAATGAAAAATTCATTAACAGAAATCTCCTTCGGTTTTAAACCTGCACTATACATGTCCTGAAGAAATTTGGTTCCAAAATGGGGCTCAGTGCACGTGCATATGCCAGCAAACCAAATGGAATTGTCACGTGCTTTGGAGCTCCAATTTGGAACAAAATTACTTCAGGATTGTGCAGCTTTAAGTAGTTTTGGTTTGACTTTATCACTCAACAATTAAGGTGTACATTGTATTTAAATAGAGCGAATGTTTATTGACAATTACTATTCTTTGTTTACGATAATCAATAATAATAGTCTTATAAATATTCAGCTTGTTACAAATGTTGTCAACTGTTTTTTGGACATTCATGATGTCACCGAATAAATTAAGCCTACTTTTTAATTTGTCGGAAGTCAACATGCAGCCCACTGATGTAATAATGTCAACAGTTATTCATCATCCAGTAATTTAAATAATTAGTCTGGTGCATTTTTTATGCGTCTATACAATTTGTTTTAAAAATTCAGTTTTATTATCAGAAACGGGTCCAAATGGTTAAGTAGCCTGTATAGTTGCATAGAAGTGCTTATCATTTGTCAAATGCTGTACATGTTAAAGATTGAAATTAATGCAAAGTGCTAAATACACAATTGTGCTAAAAATAACGCTTTTTTACCAGATTGCCTTTAAGTGTAGATAAGCTAGGCCTGCATGCACATATGGTCAGATCTTATGAAATTTATAAACAGCTGGAATGAATCCAGCAATGAAAATATACCCACATGTTAGTAATGTATACATACATTTCAAACGGGGAAACTATAACCTTTAATTCCCTTTCTCTAATTTATTGTGTAAATAAGATAACATTTTTAAAACTGCACTGAACTACTGGTAAATGAAGTATAGGTACCTATACTATTGCACTTAATTTCAAAAACTCAATGTGAATAACAGGTGAACCGAAAAACATGCACTGCCAAATTCTCGCTAAGAAATCGATTAACCAGTGCAATTTCCTGGCATTTGTGCAGATATAACCGGATTGATGAACTATATTGAAATTGTCATTAAATTTTATTAAGTCTTATTAATTTCACAACTTGGATAAATAGCACAGCAAGGGTGATAAAGGAGTCATATCACAACTCACGTGTTGAAAAACTATATAGGCCTATAGGCCATAGCAAGATCTTTATGTCTTTACTTGCTATGCCTAGGCCTAGTTGGCTTGAATAATTGGAATGCAAATTCAATCTGTTCGAATGGACATTCCAGCTCCTTGACTGCATTCAATATTTCAGCTTAAAATGCAATTTTCCTCTGTAGGATGTACTGGTATTAAATATTTCATGATACAAATCTTACTATTATTAATCTGCAGAACAACAAATCATATCATAATCCTAAATGTCAATATGATACAGTAGGTATCCAATATGTATTCGAAAAATGTAGGCCTACTTCATTCGATTTTAATGTAAGGGGGGGAAACTGAACATGTTTTACTTTTACTCTAAGGACAGAGTAGTTAAAGGGGGTCGGTTACAAGTTGATCATATAACAAGCGCTTATCCACCTTGCATTTTAAAACATTTTATGGGCTATGATCACACATTTAATGTGTGGCTAATTGAAATATTACACTTAGGCTTACCTCTTACTTTGATTGCTCAATCCCGAAAACTGACGAAAAACGTGCACAAATTAACCAAGTTTCGGTTTTATACATGCATGAGTTTAGCTATAGTTCTATTAGTCAAGGTTATAGGTTACAGGTTGCCCCGAAAAGTGCATCCTACAGATAAATAAATCCACACTTGCCAAGTGGCTTAAAAATTGCATGATCTATACGAAGGTTAATAATATAGGCCTAAGCTTTAAAAAAATATATTCCAAGCATTTCTTGGCAAGTTGACACATAACACTTGCATGACGTCATTGGGATAATTTTTTTCCACTCGTAAAATCTGAATTTGTTTTCTTCCCGCTAATTAATTTTATCTTATTACAAATCCTATGACTCACAGAAAGAAGAAAAAACGAAGTAAAATTAATTTTCTTACCAATTAGAACCCATTGTTATTTTACCTCTATCAATCGAATTTCTGTGACACTAATTACAATCCTCTTTGCAAAATTTTGAGCATTTTGGTCAAGATTAAATGGATCCAATGTGGTTTACTGCCTAATGGTTTATAACGTTACTCCACGATTTGACCAGTGACCTTATAACATTGAAACCGAGCTGATTTATTGGCAAGCTGGTATAAACTGCAAAATGGTAGCTAGAGAGTATAGTTATCATCTCTCAAAACTTAAATTTCCTTATATACAACTAAACGTGCATGCAATTTTTTGTATTTTTTAAAGTAATCAGAAAAATGTTGAAATGCAATTTGGCACAAGTTATTAATTCCCAAAAAATAGTTGCAAGTCCTCAGTTTCGAGGTTATAATGTGCAAGCTGTCTGTTGTGTAAAAGTTTATGGTATGGTTATTATTATAACAATCCATAATTCACACAGGAATACTGGAATCTTTGATCAAGATTGAATTTTGAACGTCATAAATTTTATCACCTCACATGCTAGTGTGACATTATTATGCATACGAAAAATAAATTAGGCCTACATGTACTATAGCATAAGTATACTTCAGGTTGAAAAAGTCCTGAGGTAAGTGAGTCTGTGACTACTCGTGAATAGGAAAAGATAAATTAGCTATGATATGTCATGGTGTCTACAAGGCCGTAAAGTCATAGGCTACTATATTTTAACATCAGTTGCTTCCAAAAGGGTGGATTTGGTCAAATTTTTAAGTGTCATTTCATGAAAATTATAGTGATTTCTCAAATTTATTTTGAGGCTCTGCATGAAGTAAATAAAAATAAAATCATGGAAAATTCATACTTTTATCCTTATAAAGTATATCAACCCATCCTTAGAAATTTTATGTATTACCCAGGGTATATATAGTAAGATGGCATTTCCATGAAGAGCACAAACAGTTTGTGAATGTTAACAAAACGTTTGTAAACTCCAGATATATTTATAGAGACACGGATAACGCGCAGATCAACAAATGCTTGCAAATGTTTGTAAACATTTGCCAGTGTCCCTGCTGAAGTTGGTAGATCAATGGAATTCGTTGTTTTTACAAAATAAGATCTATATATTGTTGTTTGTGAGTACATGTTCAGTGTTTCAGGCGGGTATGCGCCAAAAAAAAAAAAAAAGCATTTTCAGCAAACGTTCGCATGCACACTTGCAACCATTTGCAAACGTTTGGTGAAAATGCATTTACACAAATCTAAATATCGCTCAACTTGCTCATGCTCGTTTGCCACTATATATTATGAAAATCTTCTTGCCTGACATTGACCCATACACATGCTTCGTATAGCCTATATACTTAGATTTGCAACATCATTTCTCTGACTTTTCCTGACCAAACTATTATATAAGAAAATTTGTCTGGCATTTAAAAATAATTAAAAATGATATTGTTCATCAGGCAATGCATGCGCAAATCAATGTTATCATTTTGCACTCATTAACACTCTTGTAAAATATAATCAGATGTTATAGTCATAAAGAATTTTCCTAACTTACCAGCAAAAGTAATTTCCCCTGAATCTCGACCCCTGTCCATTTTAACTCTTTCTTGACTTTCCAGGTCAGCATGAACCCTGATATATTTTCAACTTTTGCTAAATTTAGCTTCAAGAACTTTTTTAAAAATTCATAATCATATTTGTTCAAAACTTTTTTAAGTTTGCATAATTTTTCTGCTTGACTTTCATCCAAAATTAAACTTTGCTCGACACTTCGTGGGTCAGAGACAATTCGCAGTTTTTTTCCATTATTTTGGCAAATAAGTTACGGTAGGCCTACTTTAAAATTGCATTAATTAGTATGTGGGTACATGTACTAGATTCTGTAAATTGATGAATGAAACACTGCAAATTTCAACACAAAATCAAAATCTGGTGCTTCATTATTAATACCCTAAGTATACACTTCAAAAATTTTTTAGGAGGGTCAACCTGGTTCATGCTCTAATGTGATTCAGCTCATCTGTGCTAACAGGATTTCCATTGTCATACGTATACTATTTTTCAAACAAAATCAGAAAGTAATAGCAAATAGATGTATGACACTTTTTAAAGGTGAAATGCAATATTGATTCTGAAAAGGGGGGAAAAAATGAGGCATTGAATGCATTCCCTTGGCAACCTAGCTTATAACATCAATACGTTGAATGTCAGTGACTATAGGTTATTTATATTCATCCTAGCACAAAAAAATAATGTTATACATAATGGGAAAAAAACCGATTTCTGTATATTGTGTGGGTATCATGCAGTGGCTAGCCGCCATTTTGTTGTTACAAACTATATCACAAAACGTGTTATATATCAAAGTTATACAACTTGTTACAAAAAAGAGAAGAAAAAGTTATAACATATAATATAACATTTTTCTTGGTATATCATTCAAATTGTATCATTCATTTACATGTTACCGGTATATAATAAGTTGCACAACAAACTTATAAATTTCTAATTTCGTTATATAACGATGTTTTGTGATATTAGTGTGGACGCACCTTTATACATTGCAGTGGAAAGGGGAGTAATTTGTGACATTGTGCACAATATCAGGTTTTTTAGTATCATTATAATAGCGACGAACTGTGAAGCAATGCTCATTTTTTGTTACTTAAAAATGGAAAGTATCATTTTGTAACACGTTATTTTTAAAAATATAACACGAATGGAAATTGAAATGTTAATTTATGTTACGGTACCAGTACTCAATAAATATTTAGTTGCAAGCAAGCATGAATTCGTAGAAAATGAGTTTTGCTGGTATAATACAGAGCCACCTAGCGTATACTTCGAGGCAATGTTAGCTGCCATCTTAGGAGTTGCATTGTGCAAATTATTTATTGTGGCTATTTATACAAATACAGTTCAATGGGCATACATTAACTATTCAATAGCGAAAAAATGAAGCCAAAATGGCGCCTAAAGATGAGTCTGCACACTATATATTTCACAAAACATCCTAACTAAATTGGTTATAAGTTTGGTGTACAACTTGTTATATAACGTGTTACTGAATGACACAATATGGATGATATATATAGGCCTACCAAGAAAAATGTTAAATGACATCTTGTCATAATATAACGTTTTTCTTCTCATTTTGTAACAAGTTGTATAACTTTGCTATATAACACGTTTTGTAATGTGGTGTAGACACGCCTTTTGGAGACGTCGTAATAATTTGTGACAAGAGTAATGACAAACTGCATGGTGTGCTTGGAATTGTAATAAAAATATGTGACATCATTTGTGAACAGCCCCTATAACAATTAAAACCCATGCTGTTTGATCAATTCTGTCCTGTTTGTATAGGATATGTGTTAATCGAATAATACTTTTTCCAATCACTTGAGTTAAAATAACGAGGGGGTCCAAAGCAGGCCTAATTATTTTAACAAAATGTTCCACTTTTTCAATTGTTATTATAATAGCCAAAACTACAGGTAGCCCCTCCCATAAGCAATGTCATTCTTGATTGTTAATTTCAACCATTGCCCATCCCAATTTTTTTCCCCCTCAAATTGAGGTTTATTCAAACAAAACTATTTTATAATTAAGATTGCGTCATATATTTCGTTAATCGATCAGCCTTTTTTTTAATTGCCCCATATATTTCTTGTATAATTTCAAGTTACCAGTCCAATATCACTCAACCAAACCTCTTTTTTTCATTTTTTCCTACACAGTTTTGGACACGTGTTGACGTATAAAGTGCTCAGAATATAATATTATAGCCTTTAGAACTGCACTTAAAATTTTTTTAACAAAAATTTTTTAGGCCTAATTGACTTCTGTATTACCTAATATATATTGAGTTAATAAAGAACAGCTGTCGAACATTTATAAATTAGGTTAGTTTTTGATCAGATTATGACTTTGGTCTATTTTTTTTGGTACTACCGCACGTATATGTAGGCCTACATCGAAGTTATATTAATATGCAAAGATTATAATATACGAGGAAGGCAATTTTATGAGACAAAACTCTTAAAATTTGACTACTTGGCAGCTATTAATAAAAATAGGCTAAGGTAATAGCAACGAACAGGCTGTATAATTAGTGGAGGTATTTTACACTGCATGATTAACCATTATCGTATTGTTTTTAAAAGACAAGCTTAATTTTATACGAAATTCCTCAATATATAGTTACAATATACATGTGCATTCCCAACTGGCATAAAATACCCCCCAAAACTTAAAAGTTCATTCCTGTTTACGTGTGTCAAAATTTAAAAAAAAGTGCAATTCGAGTGAAAGTATACCCGAGTGTGTAAATAATTGGGGCACGACCTTAAAATTGTAATTTGAAAGTCTTGAGCAATGTACACGACCGATATTCCCAATGAAATTTATATTAAAAAAACTTCACATTTACTATAAGTGTTTATACTTACTCGCACTATAGCCAAATGTGGTTGTTATGTTTGCTTTTAAACTATATTTTAGCTCCTGTAAGTGATGCGTGCTGGTCTGACCAACATTTTTTGTATCAATAGTACTGCCAATACTTTATTTTTTTTTGTTACAATGCGACGCCCCCTGTGGACATGTTTGAGTTATTAAATGCTCTGAATTAGCCAAAAAGTCACTGTACATAAGGTTTGCCGAATCAATGCTGATCCTTTTATTTTATAACTATATAAACATGTGTACAGAGGTTGTCTCGTATGTATATAAAATACAGTATAAATTATATGCCAGATTATATCAATAATCCACTCAAATCATAGTAATGTAGGGGCGTTCAAATATTGTGTTACGTAGTTGTAGTTCACATTGTTATGGTGCATTACTTCATTTACATGGGGCAAAGTGTTATCAGCACCTTGTTACCGACCTATTTAAGAGTTACTTTATTTCCAGAATTACTATAATTAGCGTCTTCTGCATTGCAGATGATCTGACCAGATTTCTGAGTGAGGTCACGTCACACTTTTTGGAAATCCTTACATCTAACGTGTGTAATGCCAAATAAAAGAAACGCGATTTCAACAAAACAAAAATGGCGGCGGCATTTTCCAAATACATCGTGTGCCACGCCCTCTACATCAATTCGAATCGTTCGCATAGGGTCTAATGGGTGCAGCCATTTTACTTTCTGAGGGTTAGGCAGCTCCGAGGTGACTATCCAGACAAATAGATATTTTATCAGATTTCTCTAATGTCGGACACCCTGCATCCGGGTGAGTGTCGTCATGCACACCGTATAGTGCCAAACGTTTAAAACAAAAGGCGTGTTCGGCATGTAGAAATCTAATAAGAAACTCGTAAGATTTCTGTAATGCCGAAGACGCCTTATAGCTTTGAGGTCTGTTCCATCCGCCTGCTTTTTTTGCTTTTGAGCCAGTTAGTTGAGCATGAGACTTGCACGTGCATATTCCATAGATACTGGCTTCATTTTGAACGTGCAATCCACGTGCTCATCTTGTTCCAAAGCAGAAAAAGTATGTGAATGGAACAAACCTTACGACTCGGTTGAGCACGAGGCTTGCACGCGCAATAGAAGGCAAGTTTCTATGGAAAATGCACGTGAAAGCCTCGTGCACAACTAGTTCCAAGCAGCGAATCGAATGTGACATTTGTGCTCAAACGTTCGTTGAGTTTCAAAGAAGGGTTACAAAATTAAAGATTTCCTGGTTCTCTCTTTTTTTGCTCCCCCCTTACATCCTAAATGTAAACAGGGTGGCATAGGGGTGAGCTAACTCACAATAGTCCAAAAGTGTCACATTTCAACTATAGCCAAACACAATAGCCGGCTCCCGTGACAAAAATATACCTGAGGCATTCAGTTCAGGGGGGGACTATTGTCCCTAGATTTCTATGGATTCCACTGGGACAGAGAATAACTTCCCTGTTTTTTCTCCCCCAAGTGATTTTCATGTCAAGAACAGTACCTGCCCGATGTACAATATGGCTGCTAACCATTTTTGCTGATTTATTGAATTTCATTTGCATTTTAATGACCAACCCTGCAGACGCCCGTGATATGGAAAAATCAAACATTATAGTAAGTGTAATTGATTGAGAAATCAATGCATCACAATGTAGGAGAGTTTGGCCTACGTGGTCGTGTAGCTCAACTAAATAATTAGCCTGGAAATTTCTTGTTTTTCTGATACACACAGAAATTTGTCAGATAACTGTGTTTATACTCCCATAATGCACCATTTTACAAAAAAAAAATACCACAATTTTTGGCTATTTTAGCATGGGCCAAACGGTAGTTGAAAGGGAAGTGTTGAGGATCGTGGGGATATAAAAGTGTATGACCTATAGGTCAAAATCGGTATGAAACTCTTTCAAAATATTCGATAATTATTTGTGCTTATCTCATGTTCACCATTCTTTTGTTGATTTGATCCATTGAAAAACCTAGAAGGAAATAAATATGTATACAATTATAATACTGGTAAGATAAATTTTACAAATGTGATTTGTCCAAGATCAGTTTATTGTAAACCCTATCCGGTGACAGTAGGCAGTAGGCCTACAGACAATATTATTAATATATTTAAGAGTAGGCCTATTACAATTATCATTCATTTTCATTAACATTTACCTAACCATGGTTGCCTTGCATGTTGAGCCTGGTTACATATTATGAAACATGAAAAATGTATAAATGCAATACCTTGGCTATATGTGACTACAAGTTTAATATGTTTTTGTTTTATATTTATGGGCTAAATGCTAACCTTGTTGTTTGATTCGTTTTTAATAAGTGTGTGCCAAAATAGCTTCTGCTTGTCACTTTTGTGGGATATTAATGTCATCCGAAACGACATTAATGCCATGGTACAGTGGTACATGCATGGGGTGGGGAAAGACAGTATACAGTTGAAAATTTAAAGTCTCTTCCAAATAAAAAATTTCTACTAATAATTAATATGGTTATCACCGAAAAATGTAGGCCTATATGTGCTAAAATATACTAAAATAAGAGATATTTTCTTCTGTGAAGTGCTTTATAAGGTCAACTGAGTTCACTTGCTGATTGATGAAAAGGACTCATGTGATATCACACTGAGCTGCTAATTTTGCAGTAAATATGACGTCACACGAGTATTTCATTTGGAGGATAGATCATAAAGTACCTGACTCATCTACTATATAGACGTCAGGTCACCATAAAACTTCCAGGCCAAATATTAACTCATTTATATTAAATGTCACCTAAATAATATGGTTATCATTTAAAGGGAAAATCCCACTTTGTAACAAGTGATATTGAAGTTGTACACACTTTATAGATATGAATGGCTGCATGACAATAATAATGGCAGCAGAGTTTCCATATTGAAGAAATCATGTCGTTTGTGAAATACATGTTAAGCGCCATTTTTCCAGACACAAACAGTTGGTGGCGCCCTCTAGGACGTGCATGTGTCTACGTGTTCCAAGAGAGCTCATGTCTTTTATCCAGTAGACGGCGCTACAAACTGTCAGTAAAATGTTAGCTATTTGAGTTGTGTATTTCCAACTAAATCTATGTATTCAGAGCATTTTATTTAATGATTGATGGGCTCAAATCAAATTTCTATTTTCGTGAATTTTAGAATTTTTCATGCTTTTCTTTCTACAACCCTCTTCTTTCTAAGTGGGACTTTCCCTTTAAAAATAATTATAAGAAGAGATATTTTTCTTGTTTGTAAATTTTTCTCAGAGGTTCGTTTGGGTGGAGGATGGACATTGCTACTATGATTTTTTTTTTACCATAATAATAATTCTTTGACTTCCTGATAAAGGTCGTGATTACCATTTCGATTGTTGCTCATCTTACCACTTGCCCCCATAAAACCAGTCTAATGAAATAAAAAAGTAATTTCTGCATTTTCGTGCATTTCTGTATGTATTCTCGTACTTGAACTACTATTTTCTTACAAACTAATCAAGGTTGGCTTCATGCATTCCTTCCTATCTATAAAACTGATCTCTTCAAAATACAAACAAAATATGGGTTAGTAGGAGAAATAATTTTAAAAAACGCAGCACGTTTATTATACAAAAAAAAATCATTGTTGTCGTTGACAACATGATAAATATACACCTTATAAGATTTTATTACAAGTTTTTGGTTTCCATTTCCAAATTTTCGCCGAAATTAACTAGTTCTGGTATGTAGAACCCTACGGAAGCATGCAATGTTGTTGAAATAATATATAATATAGGTTTATAAACAGAAATAAATTTTCCAATTTTTTATTACCCAATTTAAAAAAAAAACTGAAATACGTAAGTGACTGTTGAAAGCACATTCACCACCTTGATATTGATACCACAAACACTAAATTTGAACCATTTTCCAAAATTGGGGTCAAGTGCTATTACTTTTATGGTTTTTAATATTATTTTCTTCCAGTCGTATCGAGGTAGCCAGTAATAGAAGGCTACTATTATATATGACATAAAATATGATTTAACAACATTCAGAAGCTATAATGCTACTATTAAATATGACTACAAATCATGTTATACAATTGTATCATTCAAGTTCCACTCGTGATATTTTATTAGGACACTGCATGCCTTCAACTCATTTGAATAAAACTAAGTAGGCCTAATAATGTATATCATTAAGGAAGACGATTTGCATTTATTGAAGGAAAAGTCCCACTTTGTAACAAGCGATATTTAAGTTGTTCACACTTACCTAATTGATATGAATGGCTGTGACATTAATAATTGCAGCAGAATTTCCATATATTCAAGAAGAATTAACTACGTTTGCTAAATATATGTTAGGCGCCATTTTTCCATAGATTTCAGCAGACACTGTAAGTTGGTGGCGCCTTCTAGGAATGTCTAGGTGTTTCATGAGAGCTGATGCCTTTTACCCAGTAGAGGGCGCTACATACTGTCAGTAAAGTGGTGCCTATTTGGTCTTTGCATTTTCAACAAAAATCCATACATTGAGGACATTTTTATTTATTTATTGGTGGACTCAAATCAAATTGCAATGTCCATGCATGCCTTTCCTAATTTTTCGTGCTCTACCTCCTACAACCCACTTCTTTCAAAACGGGACTTTCCCTTTAAGGATTCAGGCTTGAGTTTGATTTTGGGATCTTCAGAAAGTTTTGGAATAGTCACTCAATGCTTTGAGCTGTGAGAAAATAATTCGCGTGACAAAAATGCATTACTAGCATGACATTATTGAAAAGTTTTCCCAAAATGTTCAATTTGCCCAATGCATTATTTTCAGCAATCTCTCATTAGAATGGTGTACATGTATATATAATTGTAGTTTTTAACGAAATATTTTATAAAAATATTAAACAAAATGGCGGTTAAATGGCAGACTGACGTTAAGCTGCTCTCCTTTGTAATACTTGTCTATATATAGTCGTTATAGGGAAACTAACTACCGGTATTAAATTTAGGACTTTATAAATCCAGCAGTTTATGATCCATTTGCTAATAAATGACTGGTGTGACATCACACTGAATTACTAGTTTTGCTGCAAAATTCCTGGCGAATGTGACGTCACACGGGTTTTTCTTTTGGAGGGTGAATCATAAAGTATCTGAAAACAAATAATTTCTAGACGTCATGTCACTTTTAAGCTGTATAGTTTATATTGATTTCAGGATTCAGGAAGACAACTCAAAGTAGGTTACATATTAAATTACTTCATTTGACATGTATAATTATGGACAAATTATTTAGATTCGTGAAATATCTAATGGTTATGGATGTAGACTTTTGAAAACTCATGGTTTTTAGAAATGTCCTGAGCTTTTCCAAATTTGTATGCATGTTATGCATGCATATAGTTTAATGCATGTATAGGCCTATACAGGCAAATATCATGTAGGCCTATATACATACGCGTATTTTCAGGGAAAAGGTTTTAGGAACACCCAAAAATAAGGTCCATTGAATCAGTAAATAAGCAATAAATGAACATTTTATGATGTTTAGGCCTACTATCATCTTCAGAACTCATAACCACGACTATATGGCTTATTTTCCTGAAAACATTTTTTATTTCTTATATATATATATATATAGGCATAGTTGCCAAAGCTGTGCTGACTTTTTGTTGCATCTCTGTGAAAACTGTTCAATTTATTACTTAAAATTATTCGTCATGTATGGGAAACCGTTCTACGCTTGATTCACTTAATGTAAATTTTCCACAGAAATATCGGTTTCCATAAATACTAAAAATATATAAATAGTTAATGAAATTTGCTCATCACAAATGTCAATTTATTTTTTAATGGGAAATATTTGTTTCAGAAGTTTTATGCATAGTCAAACCATGGATATATAATAAATATGAGCGTATTGTTTGAACAACGTGTACATTAACCCTTGGGTCAAAGTAAGTCTACCAAGGCCAGACCATGATATAGAAATTTCAGATCCACACACGCGAATGAAAGAAATTTTAAATATATATATATATATATCTTTTAAAATTTCTTCCTATAGGTAATGTTCCTAAATTTATTTTAAAAGATATATCTTAAAATAAATTTAGGAACATATTTCGAAATGTACAAAACCTAGACATGCAAGTATTTTGAGATATCTAATATTTTAGAAAATAATTTCCTGAATTAAAATGATTAGTAATTAAGAATTTGAAATAGAAAAAAAAAATATTTTTATTTCAATGTAGGCCTACATTTTCTAACTGTTAATATATTAGAAAATACATTTAGTTAAAAACATATTTTTTTTAGAAAATAATAGAGAATAATAATGCCCTGTTCAGTTTACAACGAGCCAAAGGTTACTTTGAACAATACCATACAAACTTAAAAAATGAGCAACAAAAACCTAAAATGTAAGAAAAGTGTACGAGCTGAATCACATTGTGGTCACTCATATATTTTGGCTAAATTGTTGATGTTGTGGTACTCGCCCAAGCATGAAAAAAATTGGGGAATTCTCTATTCAAAAAAATCTCATTCCCCAGCAAAGGGTTAATAATATAAATACCATTTTTGCAAAATCACGGTGTCTCAAAAACTTGCTAAATATTTACAAAGGTCCGGAAACTACGGTGCCCCGATAGGGACATGGTGTTATTATTTTTTTGGGAAAGCTAACTTGTTTAAACGACTTAGTAACTCG
>JAQIXP010002254.1:0-15607 GCA_034700285.1 Proteroiulus fuscus
GGACGGCATGCAAGACGTTAGCATGGTGATTTCAGGGTAGAAATCACGTGCCTACGTAAGTTAGGTTTTTAGCAATCTTATCATGCCGAAAACGCCTAGAATTTGCAACTTCAAATATGCCATCATCCCCACTAAAGATGATATCAGTCTCCTATTGGGGTTGAAAGTGTTTTGCCTTTGTGAATGCATTTATTGCAGTAATCCACACATTATTTCTGTTAATGTTAAATCATGAAATATTACTGAAGTCAACTGATTCATGCAATATGTCCAAAATTTTGATGGTTGAAGGCTCAGAGAATTGTAAATTGGTCATAGGTAACTCCTGTATTAAACTTTATGCGGTTAACTAAGTGTAAACATCAGTGAACCATTCATCTTCATTTTCAAGTGTTCTTGAACATGTGGAAATTTCCACATTATCTTCAGATGTAAGGTTGACAGTAATTTGTGGCTGACTAACAGCGCCATCGCTACGGAGATTGGCACCCGGTGCGGCTAACAAATTCAGTGCCCCCCTCTCCCCCCCAAAAAATTATTTTTTTTGGCCATATGTAAATATTAGAAAGTTTATGTACATTATTACAAAAATTGACTCAAAATGGCGCCGCAGGCGAGTTTTTTTTGCTCAAAAACTCAAAAAATGGTTTAAAAATAACCAAAAAAGCCTTATTTTACCATTTCATTTAGTATGAGATTGACAACTTTGGAGGGGGGGGGCCGCTTCCAGCTTGATTCTAGCAGAGGCGATTTGCCTCCCTCGCCCCATTCTTATAATGCCCCTGGCAGAAATGACTATAAAACATAAATTGATTGTAAAATGTATAGCTCTGTATCTCACAGGTCTCTGTATAGTGGTTCGGTCTCGCAGCCTCTGACTTTGCTGCACAGTCACTGGCATCGTTGGTGAAGTCACCCTTGGCAGTACAATTGTACTGCCTTACTGTCGTACCAGTGTACCGCCTAGCTGTTGTACCGGTGTTCCACTAATTGCCGTGGGACTGGTTGTCACGTCTGCTTTGCTGCATTTTCAGCTTCAGACTCATCTGGCTCCGAATTCCCCAGGTCTTTGTCGTTGGACAGTACTGCAGCATCTTCGTTCACCTCGTTTACCGCCTCCACCGTTCGCTGCAACTTCTCGTCTTCGAATTTTACGTTCCGGCAAATGTTAACTGCCCTCATCTTTGACACAAATCCGATAACCACAATCGTTGTAGCCAACCATGATTCCCTCCAACAACTTGCCATCCAGCTTCATTCGCTTCTGGCCAGGAATCCACGTAAAGCATTTGGTTACGAAGATCTTCAAGTGATCGATTTTACTTTCCTTTTTTTAGAAAAGTTCAATCGGCGCCTTGCCTTTCACCTTATTTGGCACTGTCCTGTTAAGCGTGTATGCTGCGGCCAACACTACTTCGCCACACAGGAACTTCGGTAAGTCCTTCGCCTTGAGCCATAAATGCACTATTTCCACAAATATGCGGTTCTTCCGTTCAACTACGCCATTCTGCTGCGGCGTGTACGGCACTGTCAACAAATGCTTTAGTCCGATCTTCTGATCTTGTTCGATCTTGTTGTCGAACTCCTTATTTCCATCCGTATGTAGTTCGGTGATCGTCACCTGGGCCTGCACCTTGGCCACTTCAAGGAAAAGTCCTAGCTTCTCTGTGACTTGATTCTTACAGTGTATCAGGTACGTCACCCTAAAACTCGTAAAATCATCCTTCAATTCAATTCAACTCAGTACCCTACAGGCAGCAAATGAATGCCATATGGTAGGGGAGTGATCCCACTATCAAGAGAATTCTATGTCAGCTGAGATTTTAATTATCATTGTTAAATTGAATTTCTAACAGTTTAATACTATCTTTAGGAAGATTATTCTATTGTCTAATAGTACGCAAAAAAAAGACCAATAATAAATACCTGTCCTTGCATTAATTTCAATCAAGGTATCCTTGAACACCATGTAGTAACGGAATCTGCACAATGCATCCTTCTCCATCGGACCGCACACATCTGCAAACACCAACTCGCCTGGTTTCGTTGACTTCTGGACTCGGGATTTGAAGCTG
Source organism: Proteroiulus fuscus (assembly GCA_034700285.1). Classification (NCBI taxonomy): domain Eukaryota; kingdom Metazoa; phylum Arthropoda; class Diplopoda; order Julida; family Blaniulidae; genus Proteroiulus; species Proteroiulus fuscus. The sequence goes on from JAQIXP010002254.1 coordinate 2,076, forward strand.
AGTGTGTGATGCTTGCCCTGGATGCAGCCTTCACAGAGTCCCCACCCTTCTTCGTTATTGACATCGATCCCACAATCTTTCAAGAATGTCTTGAAATGCCGCTTGTCCTGATGTCCCAAGCACTCATGCTATAACTGAAGAGTATTATCTGATCCATCAGCAATGCATGTTCTCTCTGGTACCACCACTCGCACTGCCATGCAATACAGATCACCCTCCCCCAGAGACACCGCCACGGTGATCAGCTCTCCCATCTTGATGAACGTCCACATCATACCATTCTCTCGTATGTCCGTGCTAAACAGATGCTTATTATTGGTCCTTTTTCTTACGTTCTATAAGATAATGGAATAATTTTCCTAAGGATAGTTAAGAATTGTTAGAAATTCGAATTTAACGATGATGTTTATAAGTCGCCACTTTATGGCATAGGAGTATTCTCCTAAATGTGGGATTACCTCCCCTACCAAATGGCATCATTATATGCTGATCGTAGGGTACTGAGTTGAATTGAATTGAATTGCATATGTCTTGGTCGATACCCTTCTGGCCCGCCTTCTTTATGGAGAAAAGATTCAATGCCCCATCTGGGCAAAACCAAACATCTACGAATATTTGCTCATTCCAGCTACTGCCATTGTAAGTCTGCACCAGAATACGCCCTGATCCCAGTGCTTAAAAAGACTCCATGTGTTGCGTCGCACTGCTACAAACTTACTACTTATTGCATTTCATCTTTGCGATGTCGATCATCAATGACTGGACCGGACTTCTATTCGCTGCTGTCATCTTGGCTTTCGATGCATTCATAGGTGCCTAATCCTTTGTGGTATTCGTCACTTTCGTCTTCGAAGAAACCATTGCAGCATCCCCACCTTTGCTTGAGCTGCTAGCTCCACCGCTGGAGCAGTCACGGGATATATGGCCTCGGCCATTGCACTTAAAACAGACTATGCCTGTCTTGCAGTCTGCTGCGATGTGACTGAATTTACCGCATTTGAAGCATTTACGGTCCTTTCGATTACCGCCACCGCCTGTTTTCGACTTTCTCCACCACCAGACTGTCCCGGCGTTCTTCTTTGCAGTTGCCTTCGATGATGCATTCTTCTTAGACATAATAATGGTCGATGCTTCCACCTCGTCTCTGCCGGTAAGTCGTAGTTTGTAGTTGATACACCGACAACATAGCTTTTCTTACATCTTCTCAAACTCGGTAGGTCGTGCCACGTCACATAGATGTTGTCACTCTTTTGGCAACATCTGCAGCAAACGTGCACATATGTCAATTGGTTTTCTCAACTGGGTCATCTTGGTCTGCAGCACATCAAACTCCCTCAGATGTGACTCCATTGTTTAATGTTGTTTGCCATCTGATGTCGTGAAATCAATGCTGCAACAGATCAATGTTCTCGGCAGACTGGACATCGTAGATCCGGTGGAGCTTGTCCCACATCTCCTTTGCTATCTCGCATCCCTCTATGCAAAGCAAAGGCTGCATGTCCAGCGATAACACCAGAAGCTTCTTGGCCTTTAAATTTGCCTTGGACCATTTGTCCAACTCGCCAATGTAATTTGCCACACCCACCTCTGGTTTCACAAATTTACCGGAACACGTCCAGAAGACCATCGCATTCCATAATAGTCTACAACACTTAGCACCATGTTGACCAGTTATCCTTTCCTGACAACTTCTCAATCCTTAGATGATCATCAGCCATCTTGCTTTAGGATCTCAAAAAAATCACTTAGTTTTTTTTTAAATGCCAGTGCCCACCTCTATTCCTCACCACAGGAATGACTACTGCACTCCTAGTAGTCTTCTGGCACTTTAACTTGTCACAGTCACTCACCACAATGACAGGCCGTGATGTCAAAATACACCAAAAATTCTTCAAAATCTTTGCCAAAAACAGTGCCCAACACCCCTTTTCCACTCAGGAAAATACTGCCCACCAAGCAGTAAACAGCACTGTACTTTACAATCACCTTTTGTGACTTACACCTATTTACAACAAATGCCAAATCTCAAAATTGTCAGTCCATTAAATCACCAAAAATTTTGAATTTTCGCTTTAAATCCAGTTGTTTACCAGCTGATGCTCAACCATGCTCTTCTACCATGTTGAGGTTGGAAGAATCAGGCTGGTTTAGTTGTAGAAAAAGTTTTTATTGAACAAAAATGAAGCACAAAACAACATGTCTATCACATTCAAATCAGTCATGCGAGTGACAAACTCAGCTGTTCACTCTAGTGCGCATGTGCCTATTTAAAATTGGTTGCACCGATTCGCCACTGGATGGCGCCACGTGCTTGCACAAGCACACTCGCAAATGCACTGGGAGTCAATCCCCAACAATTTCAAAAGTAAACAAGCTGCAAAACTAAATCGGAATAGGCACCACATCCCACGCAAAGTCACATGACATCTTGGGAAACAAATAAAAGCAGAAGCAAAACCCAGAAAGAACCTGGACCTGGCTCCTAGAGCAACCTTAAAGAAAGCTGAGCAACTTAAGGAAGACCAACCACCAGATTAGACCTGTAACCAGCCAGGACCACATAAAAGAAGACCATGGACCACAACACACTTCAATGGGTGAGCAATGGGATTTTCTAGGGGGGGTTTGACCAAGAGTAAGGAATAAAACCAAGTGGCTTAGGAGTTGTGAACTGTGTATAATTAAATCAAATTTGCACACAATTAAAAAGATGGAAAATGCAGATTGTGTTATGTGGTGATTTACTGTTATTGGTACAGACAAGAATTCAGGGGGGAATTATCCCTACCAAATCACGGCTGCCATTTTGAACCCGGAAACCACAAAGGGGGTCAGATCCACCCCATTGACCTGAGGGGGTCTGGATACTGACAACTTTCAAAAATGCAAGAGCCACCATTTTGTTTTAAGAGATAACCAACATTATTGTTGGTAAGACTAGGCACATGCAATGTCACAGTAAAAGTTTCACATGGATAGGCCTATCGTTTTTCGTGTAACAAGTGAGTAGACTTGCAAAAAATGCAAAAGCCGCCATTTTGTTTTAAGAGATAACCAACATTATAGTTGGTAAGCCTAGGCACATGCAATGTCACAGTAGAAGTTTCACTTGGATAGGCCTAACAGTAGTATGGATGACCTCAGCCCATGGCCACTATCCTGTCACGTGACCAAATTACCATAGGCGCCGCCATCTTGAATTTGACGTCACAATTTAAAATTTAAAATGGCGGCGCTCGTAACTGGTAATGTCACGTGTCCTTGTTGCTGCCATATTCTGAGGATGTGATCGTGGGTGGCCCCAGGCTGTGGATGATAACTTATAACTTACATTTTTGTTGTTGTTGTGGTGGTGTTGCGGCAGTCACTATTGGCTGTAGGTGGCATTGCAGTTGTTGTTGGCTAGAATATTTAAATTGCAGGTTGGTTGGCTGGTAGGTGGCACTGTTTGTTGTTTGGCTTGTCCTTGTAGTGTAGTGTGCAGATACCGCGGATACTGTAGCACTGCAGAATTGATCCTGTGGTCCTTGGGTTGTGGTGCTGGTGCCTATACAGTCGTGGCCATCGAGCCTAAGTAAAACTAAGGGTCTTAAAGTTTTACTTATGCTTTTAATGGGTATGGACAGTATAGGCATTATCTACATGGCTGTGACATCATTTTATGACGTGTTAGGACGTCATACTATGATGTCATAATAATTCTTAAATTAAATTTGTCTTAAAGGCCCAATGACTCAGTCACAGGGCCTATATGGTACACTCAAGTGTGAGTCACTGGCGTGAACATCACACTTGAGTGTGAAATAAAGGGGGGAAATATTTCCCATATATTAAAATGGGGGCAATGCTAAAGCAATGGGTGCCATTCAATTACATGGGAGAAATAGGCCTAATAAATAGGCCTATTTAAAAACCAATTAAAATAAAACAAAAATGGCGCCCTGTGCAATAGCTATGGGCTCCTATTAAAAACACATGTACAGGCCTAAAAAAGGCCTATACAAATATAATTATAATAAATAAAATTGGCACCATATGCTTTAGCTATGTCGTTAATTAAAAATACCCGTATAGGCCTATTGGAAAATTAATAAATAAAACAAAATGGCTTCCTATATAATGTATATAAGGGGCGCTATATGTATAGGTCTATAACATAGGCCTATACAAAAATAATTAAAAACAAAATGGCATCCATAATTAATTAAATTGATGCCATTTAAAATACATGAAAAAAGGCCTGTAAAAACATGTAAAATAACGTTCAAGGCTAACCTATGGTCACCATTGAAAAAACATGTTAAAACATGCACAAAAAGGTGTCTATTACCATTTAAAAGCACTTAAAATACACAAAAATAAATAAAAAATGACAAAATAAGTATTTTCAGAGCATAAGTTTATTCATGGAACATATAATGTCTGCCGCTTACTTTCAACTCCATTAAAGCATGGAAATACACATTACCAAGCCAATGCTCAGAATGGACAAGAAAATGAAGAATAATTATACATGACTTTATGCATGCTGCAAGGGGTAAACATTTGTTAAGTACAGCCAAAGGGTTGAACACACGCATTCGCCAGATATGCAGGTCAATGCAGTCATGATTTATTAAATCTGAATAGGTCCAATTCCTAGTTTGAAGTGATGTTAGACACTCACGGCATGGATGGCATATCTTGACAATCTGATGCTTGGTTATGACATGTGTCATGGCGAAAAGCTGCCGATTGTGGTAACCATTTTCTGGTACAGCGTCAAAGTCAGGAAAAACAGGATTAAACATGTCACATATATGTTGTGGTACTAGAGTATGGAAAGACATCATCCATTAGCCATTCTTGAGGTTGTACATTGTTTGTCACAAATTCCTTGAATATGTCGAGTGCCTGGACATGATGCAGGTCCCAAAACCAGTGCACATCCATGTCGTCATCAATATAGAGCATGTTAAAAGCTTGCACGCACCATTTCAGGTTGGATGCAATGGGTACACTCGACATTAGAATATCCAACAGATATGACCAGGCTGCTTTTGCATCATCACTGGTATCCCGGCATGCTTTCAGTGAGAGTACAAATAATTCCTGTAGACCAAATTCCTTTTTGGGCATGGGTTGATATGGCTGAACATCCGCATCACAGCTATTAGGCGTATAATCAGATGGATCCATCAGGATTGCCACCAGGAGGTGTAAAGTGAAGTTACAATGACCTGAAAAAAGTTGACCAGCCCATCGCCAAATATCCAAGCATGGATGAAATGCCAAACATTAGTGAATTGCAGGGTTTTGATGTGGCTGGAAACTATGAACAACAGCAACCACTGCAGCCACAATATCCTGAACACAAGATGGATCCTGTTATGTTTGCCATCCAAGGTGAGTGGTACATATCCATCATAACTTTCAAAAACAACGTGTACGTAAAAATCCAGGACTATAATACCAACCGCTATACAAATAAGTTGCAGTACACCAAGTGGGGTGTCAACCTAACCGTGCCCCAGTGGCAGCGCATAAAAGCCCGTGTGCCCTACTTTGATGAGGGCATTCAGAAGATGGTGTCGCCTGATTTCTAATGGACATTTAATCACAATTTATAGACTGGCATTGCGGCTGTGGAGGAGGTTGTAACCAGTGAACCAGCAAAGAAAAAGAGAGCAGCCAGAAAAGTAGGTAATAAAGAAGCCAAATTTATTGCAGAAAAAGTTACAGAGAAACAATGAGAAACCCTCAGCAAGGTGATAAAGGATATTGTAAAACCCCTGACATCAAAACAACGTGACATAATGCAAGTGATTAAGGACCTCCACTACAAGAACAAGCCTATATGGACTGGTCATCTGGAACATCTATTTAACCTAGCCCTGGTTGATCTCATCTACGGAGGATATGACCAGGCTGTCAAAGATTTATGCTATAGATGTCAGTATAAGAAACCATCACAAAAAGATCATGACTTCTGCTTGGATATGACATTAACAGAGTAAGAGAAGGTGGACCAAACCTACAACAAATTCTATGCCTCAATAACACTGGGTATGATGATTGAATGTTGGGGGAGAATGGCCTTCATAGTCATGGATCCTGAACCTTATGCAAGTGAGCTGGAGTATATGAAGAAACGAGTTTATGACTGTAAAGATGATGGATGCTGTCCAGCATCCATACTTGCTATTGTTAAAATGTTTATTGATATTAAGTCTGATTTGTACCTCTCATAAACAATTCTTTGGTTTTATTTGCATGTAATTAAGAAACAGATAGGAGTAGTTTATAGTAGAAAAGAAAAGAAAAAAGAAAGATCAGGAAGTTATAAGTAGCAAAAAGAAAGTAAATAGAAATGCATATATAATTAGCAAAAAGAGCTAGATTTGAAGGTACACATCAGAGCAAGTCCTAGCCTGTAGAAACAAACCCCTGCATATGACGGATTATAGTGATTTGCAATAGGGGTGACACTGTCACATGCTTTAGAGAATAGAGTGACATGATAATTTCAGCCTGTGATTGGTCTAGAAGATTGCACCACAGAAGGAAATTACCCAGCATGCATATAATGTGAAAGGCTATAAAAACTGACGACTAGAAATGCAGCAGTCAGTTCCTTAAAAAACAATCGGCATAAACATTATAAAACATGAAGTTATACTTTTATGTGAAGCTTACCAATTATGGTTGAGGAGTATAGAATATGGTTACCCTGTTCTATGTGATGATTGTAAGGCCAATATTGCACTAGAGTATCCTGATGATGTGGATGAATTCGCCTGCTGTGAACATAATTTAATGGCTTTCCATTTTAGACATGGAAAAACTCGAAGACATTGATGCTAAAAGGAAAAAAACATTGTAACATCTGCCAGAAAGCTTGCTATAAGCTCTACAGTGAGGTAGACAACAACTGTGATTGTGACCTGCCTAAGCTGACCATTACAAAAAAAGATTATCCATGCTATAAAAAACATCAGACATGACACAGTCTCATAGATGCTACAAGTGGTATTCAAAATATGACAAGGCATCTAGAGACCGCTATACCAAGTTTGAAGCCAATGCTAAGCAGTGATGCCTACATTATGATAAAGAATGTTAGAGATTGTTGACCCAGTTTAGGGCAGAGGAAGAAAAGCATCACCAGGCTATACCCAAATATGACAGTGAAAAGGAATATATACCAGTGAAGAAGAAAATTGTATTTCACAGCATTAATCTTGTAATCATAGTGAAAATAAATGTTTCTAAGCCATTATAAGACCTGTGTTGTGTAGTATATATTAGTGCATGTCTTAGGCAGGATTTTGTCATTTGCAACAGAGCTGGACAAGTAGAAACATTGAGTTTGACTTTGATAGGAAATGTCTATGTCATCTTTTCATGGCAATGGTATGTGGGGCCATGCAGAGTGGGAAAACATGTTTTGTGCAAAAGGTTTTGGAACATAACCAAGAAATTATTTCACCACCACCAACACGTATCATGTGGTGTTATGGCTCCTATCAAACTGCATATGATGAAATGCTTAAAACTGTAAAGCCTGCCATTAAATTCTTTAAAAGGGTGCCAGAGGACCTAAGTAAGTGCATTAACCCTATTCAAAACAATCTATTCATTATTGATAATCTCATGGCCAAAGTGGGGGATAATAAAAGTGTAACAGATTTGTTTACTAAGGGCTCCCATGACATGAATCTGAGCATAATTTATATTGTACAAAATATTTTCCCCAAGAGCCAGGAGAGTAGGATCATAAGCCTCAATGCACTACATTTTTCTTTTTAAAAACCCACGTGACCCATTGCAAATCAATAGTCTTGGGCGCCAATTGTATCATACACATCCCAGATGTCTGGGTGAAGCCTATCAGAATGCTACCAAGGACCCCAATACATACTTAATGGTGGATCTTAAACAACAAATGCCAGAAGCACTACGACTACGCATGGGGATACTACCAATGGACGAGAGCTAAGTTTACGTGCCGAATCATCTCTGATACGGTCAACATTGAAGACTAATGTCTACAAAGACAACGTCACCTCATGTGGATTTTTCTACTCTATGCTATCCTATTGGCTATGGTGGATGTGGGTTTCATCATATTAGCCCATCAGAGTGATGTCAACACAAGGGCAACCAATAAAACCTATACTCATCTGACACATACAATCAGATATCTCCTGGATCTTGAGACAGAGCATCATCATGTATTCCAAGTATCTCATCAAAAGCGCTCCACTTTTAAAGAAGATTATGAAATGCAAAACGGCTGTCAGGAAAAAGACATTGCTACAGACGGGCGATGATGCCATGCTCAAGGGTCTTTCGGAATGCTGCCTAAATCTACTTGCTGGTAATGTGCCCATAAAGGAGTGCCACGTGAAAAAACTAGATAAATACAAGAAACAGTTACACTAAATGGCCAATCGTAAAGTGGCCCTCAAAACTAAACGACGTCTGGTGATGCAGTCAGGCGGATTCATCAGTCCTCTCCTAAGTATACTGACGCCTGTTATATCCAGCATAGCATCGGCATTCATCCACTAATGACGTACGTGAAGAAAATGATGCTGGTGCTAAGCCACACTATGGCACCTACATATTACTACAGACACCTCTCAACCCGACTTCAACAGAAACCCCGGAAAAGGCACTTACCCGATAGCCCATCAATGAACTCGATGCCAAGATGGAGCATATTCTACAGAACAAAGGTCTCAGCAAAGGGGAAAAGCTAAAGTTATACTCACAAATACTACACCGTCGCCTAACCTTCCAAAACCAGTTGGCAACACCTATGCCAGTACTGATAAAGTTTGACGATCCTGTCACCCAAGCCCGTCTCTCGCTACCGATGGTCGATCACGACAAGATGGCCCAATCCATCATATCTGGCATTCCCGTGATGCAGCAAGCTGAAGCCCGAAGAATCGTAGAAGCCATGAAGACCTACCGCAATGTGGTTACCAGGAATAGTTACTAGGAGTTGGTCCACAATGGTGTACCCATGCCCAACACTAATGTAGTAGATCTGGTGAATGACCTTGTACATCCTAAGAAGAACTTTAATCCGCTGGGTGCACCCTAACTATTACAGGGTTTGTTGATGATCAACTTCCCATCAGCCTACATTAGAAACGATACCCATCGGCAGCAGATGATGAGCCCTAATGCAACAACATCACCACCCCCAGCCATAAAGAAATCCCCAATTCTTGTAACCCCCGCCGCTAGAAAATAAAACAATATTAAATGTATTTTGTAAAATAAAATGTTAAATGAACAAGCTGTTACATGTCATTTTGTGCAACTAGTGCATGGCATATTTGATTAAAAATAAATGCAGAGCCATCAATTTTAATGTCTTCAAGGATGTGTGATTCCAAATCTTCGGCCATAGCATCATTCTTATCCAGGTCGGTTGAATACATATTCAGGATTGTCTTTGCATCCATACCATGGCAGCGGTGGTATAGGTAAAACAGACAGTGTAGTCCACAGGTGGCTGAGTAGGTAGGCTGCACAAACTGTCAGTTATAGGACCATTTGTGGCTGTTGTGGTGAATCCAATCATACCACGCTGAATTGTAATGCTGGGGCGGCCTGTAATAGGAAGAGGTTGTCTTGGCGGGTGTTGAGTTGCCCTTGCGATATGGAGAAGGAAAGTACATCAGTGCATTTCAGCGGGTACTTGGCCGAGTTACCCTTTAAGAGATGATTCATAGGAGTTGATTACGACGGGGGCCACACGGATGTGGCGTACATCTAGGCAAATGTCTTGTAGCCCAACCTTGTAATCAGGTGTGGCAGCCGATGACATGAGACAAGTCATTTTTGGAGTGGGTCATATGTAGACATAGGGTGACATTGTTGAGCAGGTAGCAGGGCAAGTGCTTGATATCCAGATGGAGTCTGCCAATCAATTCTACGGATTTAGATGCTTTTGTTAAGTTGTACCGAGAAACAAGACCCTTGTTGCAGTCTGCTGCTGTAGGGTCTGCATGCTCCATTTTGGCAGCATAATCCTTGTAAAAGCCTTTACCCGTGAGTTTTGTCTTTAGTGATTCCTTTCCATAGTTGAAGAAAGTCTCCATGTAGGCCTGATAGGCATAGGTGTTGGAGGACGGTGTCACCAGCTTGTCATTAAGATAGGCATCAATCTGGGAGAACATGGAATGCATCCATAGATTGACAGGGGCCACATGATCGGTGTTGGCCAAAGCTGTGCTATCGGCTTTGGTGACTTTGGCTTTGACGTACAAGTGTGTTGGCCAGGTCCAGGTAGTGGTCGGCATTGCCTTGGATGTGGAACTTGATGTGCCCTGAATCGGCCACATTAATAACGGGCTTGTGTGTTACCCACATGCCTTCCTCGGTTTGGGCCATGGTCGGCGGGACATCAAACAGGTCTAGCTGGGTAACTGCCGAAAGTCCAGATTCGGGGTGTAGAAGAGACATGGCTTAAGCAAAGATATTGCTGTGCACCTTGCATTTGGTTGTCTTCCTGCATCTGCTGCTGGTGGACCTCTTCTTTCGCTTAAGGACGGTCTTCCTTTTCTTTGTCGTCAGGCGGATAACTTTACGGCATTTCGGTAGATAGTTTAGCAGACTAGGCAGGTGGCGGCGCTTGTATACTTGTCAGAATCCAACCCCCCCTCAGGTCCATGGGGTGGATTTGACCCCCTTCATGATCTCTGGTACAAATGGCCGCCGCGTATTGGTAGGGATAATTCCCTCCTGGGTTCTTGTCTGTACCAATCCCCAGTAATTCACCACATAACCCAATCTGTATTTCCCATCTTTTTAATTATGAACAACTTTGATTGAATCATACAGTTTACAACTCCTAAGCCACTTGGTTTCCCTACTCTGATTTAAACCCCCCTTTTAAAAATCCCATTCGCTCACCCGTTGCAGTATGTTGTGGTCCATGGTCTTGTTATTTGGTCCTGGCTGGTCACTGGTCCAATCTGGTGGGTCTTCCTTGAGCCGAGTCTAGGCTCAATTGTTTTTATTGGAGGCTGCTCTCAGAGCCGGGTCTAGGCTCTTTCTGCATTTTGGCTGGGTTTTGCTTCTGTATTTATTTGGTTTCTAAAGTGTCACGTGACTTGCGTGGGACGTGTGTGAGCGCCTATTCCGCTTCAGTTTTGTGATATTTGTTGACTCTTGAAATTAAATTTGTGGCGATGAAATTGCATCTTTGTTTGTTCTTCGGCTTCTCTCTAATTAAATGCTGTCTCCGTTATTTGCATTTTCCATATTTTGCGCGGGCGATAGGGTTTTTGCTGAGTCATCGTTTGAATTTCCAATTTAATATCATGTTCCTTGCTAATTAGCTTTGCCCTCATGCCAGAAAGGTTTTGGGTGCTGTCCCCCTATCTATGTTGGGTTTTTGCTTTGGTAAAGTTTTCTCCATAGGTTTACTAAGGAGATGACCAAAAGAGTTGGTGGCAATATTTTTCTTCTTTCTTTAATATCGATTTTCTTTCCCTTATTGACTTTCATCTGGCGCCTTCATTCTGCTTAGCTTTTCGGTTTTAGCATGGCATCTTCTTTTTCATGTTTGTTTGTTTTGTTGATTCACTATGTTTTATTGTCTCCGCTGGTCACTTTGATTAATTTTTATTGATTTTCCTGACATTTACTGCAATTTGGATCTTCTCTTATGCGTAGGATGCCATTTGCCAAAAATGGATACCTTTTCGCTTGTTTCGTTGAATAAATATATTTTATTGCCCTCTGATTTATTCCAGCCTAATGTCCAAGATGTGGCTGCCATCTTTACTTATTATTGACACAGGAAGCACGACCTTTAAAATAGATGTCCAACTTGATAAAGGCTGTCAAGGACAGTTACTATTTCTATTAAGTGTATCCCGTATATTCAACACAAGTGAATTAAAACACAATGCGCCATCACTACAAAAGCTGGTAACTCTGAATACATGTTTTTTTTTCATAAAATGTATTTAAAACTTAAAAAATGAAAAAAAGATAAATGCATTATGAGGTGTTAATTTCTGTTAATTGAAGATGTTGCCTGTGCTATGGAGTTACATGGTTTTAATGCAAAGTTAATCTAATCATTTACTTTGCCATCAGATGACACTCGTATCGTATCTAAAAATTATGAAAACTTGGAGATACGAGGTTTTGTAGTGGCGATGACAATAATTAGTCTGATAACATCAATTTAAAATAAAGGTATAGTACATGGAATATCTCAATGAAAAAATATCAGTTTATTTACTAAAATACAAATAAGAATTGTATGAGTTAAGGCTATGCAGTGAAAAGGTACTAAACTGCACTACTTCTTTTTGGTAAATTTTCATGCATAAAACAAGCTCATCTTTAAGTATTGCAAATACTTCTTCAGAATCATTTCCTTCTACAGAAATTGGTTCAATTGGCATATCATGCTGGGAAGTAGTTCGAACACTTGAAAACTCATGATTTCTACATATGTGAATAGCAAAAGCATTGCATTTTTTAAATTGTTTACTGCATTTATTGTATGGACAGTTGATGACCACCCCATCTCTGATATGAGACCTCAAATGAGATATGAGTTCCTTTAGACTTTGGCAATCTTTTTTGCACTGAGGCATGCTGCAGATAAATTTTGACAAGTTTTCAGAGCATTTTTCATCAGCTTTGTGACCACGACTAGTGTGAACCATTAATGAATTCAAAGTCGAAAACTTAAATTTGCATTTGCCCAATCCACATTGAAATTGAATATTTGGCTCATTTGAATGCATTTTCATGTGATTAAAATACAATTTACATGTCTTAAAAGTTTGACTACAAAACTTGCATGCAAACATCTTTAGAATTTTGTCATTACTGGAAAAGATTACAAATTTTTCATAATTAAAAGAATATCCCGTGCAGCTTTTCTTTAGTTACTAAGGGTTTTTTGCATAAGGAAGGTACATTTGATGGTACAAGGTCCATTTTTTTAGTTTACTGATTTTCCACAATTGTAAATTTGTAAGATTAACAAAAAACGAGGATAAAGACAATGGTTTCACAATAACTATGGCTAGGGATGGCATGCGTTTTTATTGCAAAATGTGCCATGAAGTGTACACTATTCATAAATCTTACAAAATTTCTGTCATAATATAGTTAAAGTATATTTATTCGTATTTTTATGTATTATTGCATAGAAGGACAGAGAGACCAAAATAAATGATTAATGATTTTCTAATTTTTTCTCCCGTTACTAACAGATGACGGTAAGGTCCTGCATTTTGCAGCAAACATATTAAGATTATCCAAAAGATGGCGCCAAAAATTTTGCTGGGAGTCTGTGGCACATTAAAACTGTTAAAATTAATTGACTGGACCGAATCTTCAAACTTCTAATTGTTTATTTTAGTAAGTTTAAATAACCGACAATACAGAAATCAACTGCTTTAACTGAAAACTATTTTTCTACTGAACATTCTAATTCTCAAATCCAAATTGAAGAATAAATGCACAAGACTAAAATGCTTGTGCTGCATGGTGCATGTGCC
>JAQIXP010002255.1:0-15606 GCA_034700285.1 Proteroiulus fuscus
AATGCATCAAAATAAATTATAAAATGCATCGAAATAAACTATAAAATGCATCGAAATAAGATATAAAATGCATCAAAATAAATTATAAAATGCATTAAAATAAATTATAAAATGCATTAAAGTTAATTATAAAATAAATTAAAAATAAATTATAAGATGCATTAAAATTAATTATAAAATGCGTGAAAATAAGTAATTAGAATGCCTTATAAAATACACTTGGAATACCAAATGCATTCAGTAATATGTCCTTGAGTTCCTGGTGCATTTCATAACTTGCACATCTGAATGTAGTTAGTTATACACAATCATAGCATCAAAATATGCTCTATAAAATGCATTCTGGAATGCTCGCAAACTACATTTGGAATAGCAAAGGCATTCAGTTAAATGCTCTGGAGTTTCTAATTCATTAAATGCAATATGTTTGACATTGTTTATCAACTATGGAATAATATATCTTGCACAAGCCCACAGTAAGGAAGCAATTGGTCCCAATGTTGAAACAATGGTTAATGAATCAAATTATGTTACCTAGGTCATGAAAGTAAAAAGCCAATAGCCCTTTGCCACAGTAATTCTAATGGTAGTTACATTACAGGGCATGTACTGTAGCCATATTGCATCCAAGCTTGACTTCATTAATTTTGTATTTAAAATAAACTACCAGATTTGCACACTTTTATAGTTGTAGTAGTTGATAGATATTTAATATTGTAGAGAGAATTTAATACATGCTTGTTTCAAGTTCTGATTGGCATCACTGTTCTGTTTGCAGAACCTGAACCCCCTTTTCATCCCAGGGAGATTAAAGTGCGCATGGATAACAGCATAAGAGACTATTATGATTTAAATGAGGAACTTGGAAGGTAAGCTTACTTTTAACTAGGACCTGAACCTAACTTGTTTAACAAAAAAATAACTATTTATTTTGTTGTGTATGTGCTTGCATATAGTATTTAGATGCATAGTTTTTAATTTCAACTAATACTAACTATATGACAACAATGGTTGTTAATGTAGTAAACTTGTTTTCTGAAAAGTTAATTTTTCCAAAAAATACATCTATACTGAAATTGCTTCTATAAGTAATTTTGCTATTCATCTTCTCATTAACCAGGTTAGTGCTAATATATTTTTCTATGTAAATATCAATGCATTTATCAATGCCTTACACAAATGCAAGTTCAATTTGAGTAAGAGCACATCTCATATTATTACAATGCATTTCAAACATTTTATACAATTTATTTTAAAGGCATTGTTAAATTATGTTCTGATACATCTCTGAAGTACAAAAAACAATAATTAAGACATAGAAAACTATTCAGGGTGAGTTTCAGAAACAGTTAAAGTTAGGGAAAAATTGCCATTTACACCATTTAAAATGAACAAAATCTTTACATTTGCATAATTTGTGCATCCTGTTTGATGTTATAATAAAAGTTTTAGATAAAAATTAATTTAAAATATCATAAAAATACAATGAAACAAATCAACTTAGCTCATTTCATGATTTCAAATGCAGGCGTTGTTTATCAGCTTTATCAGCATTGTCTATCAGCGACGGCTTGTTCCAAGATGGTGATCTCGGAACCATCATCCAGCATAGCAAACGTCTGCACAACTCCAGAAGGTCCTCTCAATATGATGGGTAACACCTTCGTCAGGACCTTGATGTCTGACAAACAAGTGTATCCGACCGATCCTGAAAATATTGGAGAGTTCGATCCTGGTGCAATACAGTCTGGGTTGTGTAAAAGCATATTATGTCGCTTGCCGCATTCTTCTATTTCACACTTGTTTGCATTGAAACACTTTATAGCAATATGACTGCCTTTCAAACATCTGAAGCAGACACCTTTTTCCTTAACTACATCCCAGCATTCCTCAGGTTTCAATTCCTGAAATGCGTAGAATTTAGATATTTCGTGTCCATTCCTATTACAAAACAGGCATCCATCCTCGGGAGAAGTCTCGTTTCTTGTTGAATCTTCTTCTTTCGATGTCACCATCACGAGCTTACTTTTCTTGTTTTCTTGTTGGACATTTCTTAACCCAGTAGGATCGATCAGCTTTTCACTATAGGCCTCTTCCTGTCCTATCCACACCGCAAAATCCATAAGCGACATGTCCGCCAAGTTCTCTTAAACGATATGCCTTGCCCATCTTTGACGATAAGATTCGCCTAATTTCCTCAACAATTCGTCCAAAACAATCTAATTGTACAAGTACAAAGGCTTGCACAGACTTTCCACAACCGCAACGTAATGACAAATGGCTTCGGCGAATCCACAAAATCTTGCATAATCCCCTTCCCTGGGTGGATCTTGCTTGCAAACTTTCCCAATAAGTAGACGAATCACGTGATCTGGATGCTCAAACTTTTTCAGTAGTGCTGAAATTATCCTTTGCTGATCTTCGGATACCAACAAGAAATCGCGCACAGCATCCTTGGCTTTTCCGACAAGCGTACATCGGAGACGACTCATATTTTCCTGGTTGTCGAATCTACACTTATCCATGGAAGAGCGAAACTGATTCACAAACTCTGGCCATTCCTCCAGATCACCACTAAACTTGGGCAAGTCTCTACCTATGGTCTTCCACAACTCCCTCTGCAGACTCGAGATGCTAGAAACCAAAGGCTGATGATTGGTCAAAGGCGGCGTAAGAATCTCCACAAATAACTCCGATCGGCTAGGGCAACGCATATTTTGTGGCACATATCCATGTGCCAGATGAGCGGTGGCGCTGCCATCTTGACATGCCACTCCAACACATGGACAGTCTCCAACAGCATCGTGGATCACGACCGGAACTGATGCCGACTTTTCTTCTGGAAAATCCTGCATTTGGGCAACCCATGTGGTTACCCTGTCCAGTGTCGCGCCATGTTCACACCTGTGACGTCCACCTCTGACCTACTGTTCGTTTCATTCAAGTCAACATCGGATCCCAATTCCGACCTGATTGTCTCAAATTCCAGTTGGATCAATTCATTTTGATCCCATAAATCCACCTTTCTGTTGGCTATTCTCAATCATAGCAAATCCTGTTGCATCTTGATGTGGGCCGCTTGAAGTCTTCTTCTGGTTGATGCCAAACTGCTCTTACGATCCGTCCTGATGGATCCGCATGGTTCGACGTCATCATTCTTGTTTTCGGCGAAGAAAGGCTCCACTCTTGACGATCCTTCCTCATTATTCCCGGAATTCATCATGCCCTTTGAACTAACGTTCATTCTTGTTAAGGTGAGGTACTCTGAGGAACTTGCAGATATTTTCTTAGACACACGTGAGTCGATTATGATCCTGAAATCCACAACATTAACAACGCGAAAAAAGGCACAAAATTCTTCACACGCGAGTATTAATACCGAATAAGTATACTGTCAACTCAAAAGTTTGGAGCAAATTTCAAATTTTTTTTCCAGTGCCTCGCATTCCAAATTTCAAATTTCGGTACCGGTCCGTATTCAAATTTGTTCTGGTTCTGAGTTCAAATTCCAAATTTTTCTAAATGTTAAATAACAACTCACGAATTTGTTTATATTTCCTCGGACTTGTCCATCCGGCTCGACGGACCATGTAAAATTCTTGAATCCTGGTAGGCTTTCGTTTTAGAGGACTGTATCTTGATTATTTGCACATTTTTAAAAACTCCATTTATTTTGGAAACTTACTTAACGCGCATTACATGCACTTACTGTTTGTTATTATTTTTGAATTTTGAAATTAAATTAAAAACCGAATATGTTACACTGTTTTGGACATAACGTCCATACTCTTGTCCTGAAAATTCTCAACTAAACTCAAAATTCTAATTTTCTTCAATTTAAACAACATGCGCGTGCATCATGCACATGCGCACACATCACGCACACACGCGCATACACGGGCAAGCACAAGCTGCAGTCCATAAGCTTTGTGTCAGAAGATTCTCGATGGCAACAGATACTGACATTTAATTGTTGTCACATGACATCTTTTTGCAGGCAAACTGGACTGAACCAGATATTTTTTAGAAAATTCTCAATTGACTACAAATCTAATCAAAAATTGTATCTATGCAGGCATGTCAATGGTCAATATTTTCATTTATTAAAGTCCCTATTGTTGAAAACAACGGAAAAATTTGAGGTAATTATCAGAGGAGTCCCTAATGTAACCAGCGCCTAGGGCAACCATGGAAGTTGCGCCCCCCTTGTACCCCCCCCCAGCACTGGCGGATTTTAGAAGGGGAGAAGCTGTACCCGCCAAACACATTAATAAGTTAAAATAAAAATTAATTTTTAACTAATTATACTAAACTACAAGTGCTATACTTTCAAACAACAGGCCCACAGTAACCCAACATGCAAACTGCATTCCATATAGGCCTACATGTATAATTAAATGAGGCCCTTCTTAATATTGTATTTTGTATTTGTATCTCTTTCTAATGTTGAGACTCATACTAGATAAAATGGCCAAAAATATGCTCTTTTGGTGATTTTTAGTCAATTTTCAGTGTCTTTTAAAATAAATGTCACTTATGAGCCATTATGTTTATTTTTGCAATAAAGTTCAAAATTTTTTCTAATTTTTGCCTGTTGGCCAATTTTGAAAAAAATATTTTTGGGGCGCCCATTACCCACCCCTAATCATCTCTCCCCCCCCCCACCCTACCAAAAAACAAGATTTTAGAGTGAGATGCTCAGTAAAAAAACACCTAAAGTTTTTTAGATTTTTTTGCAGTTTATTGACAGACTTTGCAGTATTAAACTGCAAAGAAACTGTAGTTTTTCTGAAAGTTAATGAAACTAAAACCTACATAATTTGTGCAGTTCTTCTGTAAAAACGTGCAATTTTTTTTCTACAGTTTTTTTGCATTTTTAATGCATGCAGTATTTTTGTTATTTTTCTGCATTCTTGCTGTAGTTTTTCTGTATTACTAGAATGTAGAAAAAATGCAGAAACACTGTGGTAAGCTTACAAAAAATACTGTATACAAATTGCAGAAAAACTGTAAAAAAAGTGCACGGTTTTTTCAGAAAAAAAATTCACGAATTATTTATGCTTTTGTTTCATTAACTTTCAGAAAAACTGTAGTTTATGACTGCAAGTAAACTGCAAAACCTAGTGCATGATTTTTATTATTCTGGAAATGGAAAAACGCATTTGTCAAGGGGAAGCTCCCTATTCCTTTGGGCTCAACTTCTACAATATTTGATAAAAAGACTTTAAACATTTTACTAACTAGTTATTTAACCATGTTAGCAAAATTGTCTTAATAGTCTTTATACTCTTATACAAGTCTTAATAGTAAATATATATATATTTTTTTTAAATTTCTTTTGGCTTTTTTGCGCCCCTTAGATTTTGGCGCCCAGGGCATGTGCCCTGCTTGCCCCACCCTAGGTACGCCTCTGGTAATTATGCTCCCCTATCGAACCTGTTTTAGGTAATTATGAGGTTACTCATGTGTTATTAGAAACCAAAATGAACGGAATGATTTTAATTTACCTTTGCACTCATTGATGTAAATATTCAAAATGTCTTCCTTCTTTACCAAGGCACATTTGTGCATGCTATTCCAATGATTCATACACATCCTTCAGTATAGCCAATGAAATGCCTATGTCTTGTCAGATCCTAGCCATCGCCATCAGATCATCAGGTTGATTGGAGGGGCTTCATAAACAATCATTTAAATCTATCCCCATAAAAAAATACAATGATGTCAGGTCAGGGTATCGCTGAGTATCATCGACAAAGTGTGGTGGAGCTCCTTCAACATGAAAAAAACATTTTGCAATACCATTGAAGAATCATTTCCTTGACTAACCCTGACACAGTTCTAGGCCTATAAATATTTACTTTTTGGTATAACCTGTTCCTCAAAAACCTAGGTATCTGTTTGGCAGTTGGGCAGCTGTTGAATGTGTTGATTTTCAACTAAACCATTGTATCAACCAAAAACAGGAATGACATTTTACTGCAATGTTTGAAATATAGAATGACATTGCATTTTCAAGTACAATGAGCATAATGTCATTCAAAAGAGCACATCAGATCTGATTTGTTATTTATTGTTCCACAACCATTGTTTTAAAAAATGTCTCACCATGGAAAACATTGGAGCCATTGCAGAGACTCCTGAAATAAACTGCATTAATAAACCAAAGGGGAGAAGCAATGCCATCACAGGGTGATGACAAAGGTTTACTGACACATAGTTCATTTTGGGAACCTAGCTGTCTGGTTTTGAAGTTGTTTGTGGTAGAGCATTTTCAATGAAACACCCTTCATATTTTCATTATGATGATAGTAAGAATATGCCAAGAAATTTGCCATTTTTTATTTTTTAATTCAAATTTATTTCAAAAATAAGAAAATTTATATAAATAATATTGCTTAAAAAAAGATCAATAATAATTTTTATATATTTGTAAGATATATTTTGTATATAACCAACCTAAAAGTTGTACAAAAGTGCCGATATTGCGAAAGTGGTGATGGAGGCGTATAATATATGATTTCTTCACCTTAAAACATGAGCCATTGCATCACAGCCATTTAAAATGAATATCCAGATCTAGAGAAATCAGAAGTATAGTTTCTGGAATTATCCTATCAAAAGGAGTAACTTAACAATCAATTGTAAATGTTTTCAAGTAGAAAATGAACCAATGATCTGGTTATTTAAAATCTTACACCACACAATGACCACTGCTCTTGATATGCCATTTCCTTCATCCAAAATAATTGCCAACTGCCATGATGGTAAGAATTGTGCATTTATGCACTGTCATTCCATGTGAATTGTGCTTCATCTGGGCAATTAACTGGAAGATGGATTTCGCCCCTCCTTATCATGAGCAAGAATTAGTTACAAATGTCATCTATCCTTATCTAGAATTTACATTCTTTTAATGTTTGATGAATCATCGATAGGGCAAATGGTCGACAGATTACCATGTCGGTAACTGTCAGCAGGTTGGAATAGTGACATAACGAAATGTTGACTGTAATGAAAGTTTTTAATTGTCA
Source organism: Proteroiulus fuscus (assembly GCA_034700285.1). Classification (NCBI taxonomy): domain Eukaryota; kingdom Metazoa; phylum Arthropoda; class Diplopoda; order Julida; family Blaniulidae; genus Proteroiulus; species Proteroiulus fuscus. The sequence goes on from JAQIXP010002255.1 coordinate 7,035, forward strand.
ATATGTGAAACAGATTTTCATGTTGACAAGTCAAAATGGCAATACATGTTCCTGGTAAATAGTATAGTAGGTGTGATTCATTGACCATTTTTGGATCAACAATCTCATTAATCATTCGTATTCAAAATTCATAATACTATAGAAACACGAAGTTTAATTATTTACAGTACTACTGGTGTACGTGAAAGTGACCAAACTAGCAAAATTATGAAAAAATACCCACTTTCCAAAATTCCAAACGTGTTTTCTATGGAGGGAAATTCTGAATTTGGAATTCTGTGTTCATATTGGCTGAGACAAAAAGTACAAACTTCCGAATTTCGTCTCGGCCAATCAGAATGCAGAATTCAAAGTTAAGAATTTCTCTCCAAAGAAATCATGTTTGGAATTTCGGAAAGTGAATCATTTTTTTCATAATTTCGCAAGTTTGGTCACTTTCACGTACACCATAAGAAGCTTTTTAAGTCCATAATAAAATATTCAAAATAAATATAAAGCTCAGATTATCAAACAAAAATTTTGTTTTTTCATCATGTTCACAAGTTCACATGTTCATCTTCTGCAGAAATCGTGGTAAAGCTTAGGTTTTTTGCAAGACATACATGCCAATTTCTTTATGCCAGAATTAGTTACCTAGTATTGCAGACATTGGTGAACTTTTCATTAAAATTACTGCAAGAATTTTGGTGCAAAGCTTTTGATAATTACAGGGCTATCTTGGTTCCACTTCAATTAAAGTCTTCTTTGTATTTGGTATTTTAAATCTTTTTGTGTATAACAAGTTCATCATATTATGGACTACAAACTGCAAATTGATAGAAAAAAAGGTTGGTTTTAAGAATTAGACCAATTCTATGAAGCCGTGGTTTTTCCATATTTTTCTGAGATTTTCCTAAACAGCATGACTTTTCCTTGCTATTACAAATTAGAATTACACCCCCACCAATTAATTGTTTTGATGGTTATATTTCATTGCTTTTTCTATCCATTCAGAAAATGAGAAGCAATATGTTACCACTCAAACAGGTTTTTCAAAGTTTGATGGGATTATAAATTATTCTCAGAATAGTAAGCATAAATTGAGGCAGGTGGTTGTATTTTCCTCTTTCATGTATATAATACTTAACACTGCAGTTTATAACTACTTTGTGAAAATGAGTCCAAATGCTTGTACCGTAAATTTCCTTGCATGTACATTATACGACCAATAAAAACATATATTATATGCAATAATTCGAAATTTATTTATTAATTTCAAAAAACTTCCAAATGATTGTAAATGTTGTCACAAATAACATCATAATTTCATATTCAGCAGATATATTTTCAAACTAATTAATCAAAGTTTTATTTTGCTATTAATTTATATGCAAAACTTAGAATTGAAGTTGTGTGTGTATAACAACTAATATTTAAAAACAACCATTAATTCTGTGCATGCTGAAGCCTGCATGAGCAAATAATGCATTCTTATTTGAGTATATGGAAGTTTAAAATCTTTGCACATCATTGGTGTGTGACAGGGGTAAAAAACATTTTAAAAATGTGAATATTAAAACAAACAATGTGAAAATTGTGAAAAAGAACAGACTACCTGTTGGGAAAATGTGAACATTTTTAAATGATCACATATACCAATTCCCAAATTTTTTTTCAATAACTGCATTTCAGAAATCTAGTGATGGATTTCGGGAGAATATTCTGACAAATCTGAGCTGCTTAACCTTTATTTTAAGCATCATCTGTTTCTGTTGAAATCTTGATAAAGTCGGAATTCTGCAAAAGATTGATGTCCATTTTCTATAAAAATTCACTATCTTAATTCTGATGATTAATTCTGCCGAAATGTATTCCAATTTGTTAGTTTTTAAAAGCAGATATTTTTAAGCATGATTTAATAAAACTCGATTACTTATGTTTACTATTTGATGAAATAAATTGTTGAGTTGAAAAATTAATGTGTGAAAAATGTGATAAAAGTGCATGGTTGTAATGTGAAAAATAAAAATGAATGCACACCCTGTCTCATTCATGTTATTAGTATAAAGTCGACGTATTGTTGCACATTATTTGAACATATGGTGTTGTATTTGCAACATTTGAGTATTTTTTACATAAATTAGTTGAGATTTATGGTTAGTTTTGCTATAATTCAATTATGAGAAGAAAAATAAAACCAATAATATTGGCTAAATTTCACCAATCTGTTTGTAAGCAGAGCATTTCTATTTTCCTTAACAGAGTTTGACGTTTCTTTTGAAACAAGAGATGTTCACATTCACAGAAACACTGATGTTCGGGATTACTTTGAGATGATTGGGGAAATTGGGAGGTAATCATTATTAATTATGTGCACAATTGGTAATAGATGGAAATAGGTATTGTTTTTAGGTTTATGAAATGTGCACAATGCAAAATTGATGTTGTAATGCAGCTGGATAGAAGATCTATATGCCAAAACTAGTTTAGTATGCTTCTAAAAGAAATGTGGTCATAAACTATTTATGCATGGTTAGCAGGTCAATCTCATAAATGCATTAAACATGGAAATATAGAAAAATAGTAAAGAAAGAGTAGAAAAAGAACAGCTTTAGTTACATGTACTTCTGCTTCAGAGGAATTTTTAAAAGGAAAGTCTCACCTTTCCAATGCTTGTATATTCTTCCTTATTGGACAGATGGAACCTCTAGCTGATTGTATATTTTTTCTGTGAATTTGAATGCATTTTATTTGTTTGCAGTAGTCAAATGTATTGGACAATAGATAGGTACCAATATTTCTAACAGCTGTGTAATAGATCTTACAAGCCTTGTAATACAGGGTATTCATAAGTCTTTAACCGCCTAAGTACATCAGCAGCTTTGTTAGGACTGCTCTGATAGAAAAAAATATAATAGGATGATTAGATCCAGATTCCGAGAACAACATATTGACTTGGAAATTCATCACATGACCTTTACAACCCAGTTCAAAGTCATCCATTTCCTGATGTCCTAACTATGTCTCAAACACACCTGGCCAAATTAGGGAATTGTAGCCCATCATAAAGAACCTCGATAGCAAAAATCATAATACAAATACATGATAATTCCAGGATTCATTCAGGGCACAAACTGTATGCTGCTGCCTGATTGGTTGCTTTCCCCTGTCATACATGTGCCATACAGGAACGTGGTTGGACAGCATTGTAATGCACTGTCTGTCTGCTTACTTGCATGACATATGCACAATGGGGAAAACAGCAAACCAGGCAGCAGCATCCATGAATAAATGCAATTATTAGCAATTTTTTTCTGAAGCTTTTTATATTGGGCTACAATTCCATAATTTGGACCAGGCATGTACGAAACATAGTTAGGGAGTTAGGATGTTGATGATCTTAAACTGGCCGTAGAGGCCATCAAGAGTCCTCGGACTTCTTTATAAATACTTTTTTCTGTCAGAGCGGTCATAACAGAGCTTCTGACATCCTTAGGTGATATAGTTAAAGACTTATCAACACTCATAATATAAAAACAAATAAAACCAGTTAGTCAATATCCAAGAAAAAAGTCTGCAGAAGTGGACTTTCAGTTTAAAAATGCACTGAGGGTATAGTTGTTAAACTGCACAATATATGAATTAAGTATTCTAGTAAACACTCCACACCTGATAAAGTAGCACTTTTGAAATACAAGCTGCTGGTGTTCATGGTGATGAAATTATGTATTATTGCACTACGTTAATAAATCCTGATGTCTTTTGCTACTAAATGATGCCTAAACCAAATATGTCTTTAATTTTGTTTTAACACCCTGCATATTGATTTATATGGTCATATATGTTCAAAAAGTTTGCAAAAAATATCTCTGATGTGTGTAGATGCAGTGACTTGGTTTTTTTGCTGTAAATTGTTTAAGCTATGTAGTGTAGAAGCTTGCTCCAAACCTATACAGGGACTTTCCTTGCTGATCGCGGTTAGGCCTTTTCATCTCCCACCAGTGACGCCAATTAACTTTGGAAAACCAATTCACTTTTATAAACACTACTGTTTATTTCTCTTTCATCCATTCTTGCATTCATAACCCGATAAACTCTATATTAATCCACTAACAATAACTCACTTACTCACTACAATTACACTAACATACTCTTACTCATTCTTCATCAGCACTGGAGAACCCCTTCTTCCAGTCTGATCTCTTCCTCACTTCCTACTCCTCTCCAATCACACATTCAGACTGATCTAAATTTACACTCTTTTTACAAAGCCAAAATGGCGCCCACAAGTCACAGGAGAAGAATTTCTTTTCCCACGTGACACACAAATTTGCATAAAAACAATTACATCATGACTCAGCATAATTCTCAACACACATCATTTGGGCGGGAAATTGGCGGCAACATCACACCCCCCACCGAACTTCAACTTGGTCCTCCAAGTTTACAACACAATCTGCAACCCTCTTCGGCTGCACTGCACTCGGACGTTTTTTGGCGAAACGTTCCCTAAACCCATTCATACCATTCAGTCACACACGTCCATTCCTCTTCATTTGTACTGCTTCGTCCATGCACACAATTATCCATGTACACTCATTCATACTGTTCATTCGTCCACAGATTGCAACACAAAATCAGCAACCCTCTTTGGTTGCACTGCATCTTCTGCTCAGACGTTTTTTGACTTGGCTAAACGTCCTCAAACCACCTCTCGGAAAGGAGCCGGGTCCATCCTGGGCTTTCGATCCTTTTTCGTCTGTTTCTGCGACCCTTCCGTCGTCCAAGGAAAGGAGCCGGGCCAACCTGGGCTTTCGATCCTTTTACGTCCGATCCATCTCTCCCGGTGTTGACAACTAGGACTTCCAACCTTCCAAACACGTTTCACATCATGGCAGCACGGTTCCTCTGCCATTTTCCGATAACAGGCACCTTGCGAATCTTCCGCCAAACTACTGGGCTTTCACCAGACTTCACTGTTTACAACACGGCAGCACGGTTCCTCTGCCATTTCTGATAGCAGGTACCTCGCGCATCTTCCGCCGTTCCTCTCAACTCCAGTGCACAACCGAGTGCCCCTTTACCCAGCAGCGCACCACCGTGCACAGCTGTTATGCAGGGATGCACCCGGCCGATTTGCAGGGGCGCGCCTTTCCAAAATGGCGCCCGCCCAAAAATCACTCAAAATTTGCAAATTTCAGTCCAAAAATACTCACTCCTGGTGTGGCAAGACGTTGCAAATTAAAACAGGTGTACCCCGCACCTCCACCATGTAGAAGTTTGCTCAGAAGGTATACAGGGACTTTCCCTGCTAATCGCAGTTAGGCCTTTTCATCTCCCACCAGTGACGCCAATTAACTTCGGAAAACCAATTCACTTTTATAAACACAACTTTTTATTTCTCTTTCATCCATCCTTGCATTCATAACTCAATAAACTCTATAATAATCCACTAACAATAACTCACTTACTCACTACAATTACACTAACATACTCTCACTCATTCTTCATCAGCACTGGCGAACCCCTTCTTCCAGTCTGATCTCTTCCTCACTTCTTACTCCTCTCCAATCACACATTCAGACTGATCTAAATTCACACTCTTTTTACAAAGCCAAAATGGCGCCCACAAGTCACAGGAGAAGAATTTCTTTTCCCACATGACACACAAATTTTCATAAAAACAATTACATCATGACTCAGCATAATTCTCAACATGTCATTTGGGTGGGGAATTGGCGCCAACATCACAGTAGTGACCCAGCAGTTTATTTGCAGTTTTATTTGCAGTCTAAAACTGCAGAAAAACTGTAATTGAAATTTACATTTCTGAAGTTTTATGGAACAAAAGCCTGCATAATTTGTGCAGTTTTTGTGTAGAAAACGTGCATGTTTTTTTTCTACAGTTTTTCTGCATTTTTTGTACAATATTTCTATACATTGTCTACAGTATTTCTGCATTTTTTTCTACATTTTTGTGATACAGAAAAACTGCAGAAAAATTACAGAAATACTACATAAAAAATGTAGAAAAACTGTATAAAAAAACGTGCAATTTTTCTATATAAAAACTGCACAAATTATGTATACGTTTGTTCCATAAAACTTCAGAAATGAGATTTAAACTACAGTTTTTCTGCAGTTTCAGACTGTAGAAGACTTCTAATTTTCTGCAGACTTTTTTTTTCTGGGGAGTCATAGCACATGAGGTTTTGATGTCAAAACTAGTTCATGATTATTCATGAGTAAAGACATCCTCAAACAAAGAACAGACATAAACATCATATGCTTTGCCACTTGCACATGGCCGTTTTCTTCACAGCCGCTTTCCTATAAGCCATAGACAACATTTTGAGTATCTATCTACAGATCGATCTCTTCTTCAACGGGACAAAATGATTTTGTTTGATGCATGTTATTTTTGCTTAAATCATACTCAACAATCTTGCTTTTATTAATTCACAAAATGGGTTCCTCACATTTTGGTGAATTTAATATGACATCACGACCTCAAGCACTGTGACTCCCTACATAGTTGCCAACTTTTTACAACAGAAAACAATCTATATACTCACTCTATCCCCCCCCCCACACACACACACACACTACAGAGTCTGCTAACTTTTTGAATGGACCTCGTAAATCAAATTATATGTGAAGTGTTACACAACAAAATTGTATTTTCGTCCTCCATCGATAAGATAATGCGATTGAAAATATATTGTTTACACTTGAAACATCTGGTTCTTTTTCTAATTTCTTCGCAACAGCTGCTATTTATCTACAGGTAATCCATACTGACACAATTTGCACATTGCATGAGTAGATGTATAATGACTGAAAGCTGAATGTTGACTGAACAGTGAACAGAATGCAATCATGCAACTTATTAGTCTTGCATTGAAAAATATATATTTGAAATGTGTTTGATTAATAAAGCCTCTTCACTTGCATGCATAAATCATTTATCATAGAGAAAAATAGTGCAAAACAGGTGATCCAACAAAGATGGAACACTGTTAAATTGAAATTTTCACGTATTGTGAGTTATGTTTTAAATGATGGTAAGACAAAAAAACAAGAAAAAGTTAATAATAGAAATGCAATTCAAATTTAAATCAAACTTGCCTTGAAGCATAAAGTACAAATTTTCTGGAAAAGATGAACAGATTTTAAGTACAATTCTGAGGCTTTGTGCATAAACCTGATAACCCACAATTTATAAAAAAATAAGATTTTTCATGCATAAACTCTGACAACCCTCTAGAAAGCAATAAACACTAAGACAGTTACTACTGAGTCATAACCATTTAGTTAACATCAATCAATGGTAGCTTGGTCACATAAGGTTACATGTTAATTATTTACTTTGGCCTTCATTTGTAGAAAATGTTGTTTTTGTAAGTTATCAGGTTCTTGTACGGAGCCACAGAATTAGGCACCAATCTCATTGGGTCACCCTTTTGCAACATGTAATTGCAATGTATGCTAACTAGCATGTGTAACTTTCCAGAGGCAAATTCGGAACTGTCTTCCGTTGCAAGGAGAAGGGTTCTGGGAAGACACTGGCTGCCAAATTTGTCACGACGTCAAGAACAGAAGACCGGAAAGACGTCGAACGGGAAGTGGAAATAATGAAGAGCCTGCAGCATCCGAGACTTCTTCAGCTGTATGATGCCTTTGATGATGGCAAGAAGGAAATGTGCCTTGTTCTAGAATTGTTAGTAGCAGTTACATTAGCTGCCATTTCTGCATCCTCACTTTTTAAGTGCAATTTTTTATTTGCATTGAGTAGGTTATACCAATGACAATATTGAACAGACATGAAAGCCTACGAAACAGAGAAATTGTCAGTGATCCAGTTAAAGTATATTTTAATAAGGTTCATCAACAGGCTAATCATCATCAAATCAAACTAGGTAAGACAGTTTTAATCAGCATAAGCAACTTGTCAAGCACAAGTAACAAAAGTTATGAGCATTTAAAGAATGGTAAAAAAAGAGTACTAAATACTCATAACTTAAATTACTTGCATTTGACAAGTTGTTTATACTTTTTGAAACTATCTTACTTCATTTGATTTGTTCTTTCCAGTATTTAAATATAGCCTAATAGTGATCCTCATTTAGCGGTTCAAAACATTTGTAAAATTGTTTTAATTGAGCATTGCCATTTGCGTATTTATCATTGGTGATGCAATTTGGTGGCCATTTCATTGTCATTTGGTAACAACATGGCAACTGCTGGTTTTAGTTGGTACTAGGTGACATTAAATAGCAGGTATATGCTAGTCAGACTGCATCAGCTGAAATATTAGTAACCAGATGACATCTTCTTGTTTTAGTTGGTAACCAGATGACATTATCTTGTATCAGTTGAAAACCAACTGTCATCAGTTGGTTGTCAGATGGTATCAGTTGGCAATCAGATGATATCAGCTGGCAACCAGCTAACATTAACTGGAACATGATGGCATTTTTGTTTTAATTTGTAATCAGATGATGTCAGTTGATATCCAGATGATGTCAGTTGATATCCAGATGATGTCAGTTGATATCCAGATGATGTCAGTTGATATCCAGATGATGTCAGT
>JAQIXP010002256.1:0-15601 GCA_034700285.1 Proteroiulus fuscus
GTCCGAAATGCATTTTAACAGTTTTTGAGCTTTTCACTCAAAACCTTCACCACTGGTCAGTCTTGCCATGGGACACCCAGTGGAGGGGTTCGTGACCCACTTTCCCTTCTTTTTGTGTGTTTTGTCTGTTTGACTGGAATTCATTTCCAGTTTTCGAGCTTTTCACTTTAAACCTTCACCACTGGTTGGTGTTGGCATGAGACACCCAGTGGAGGGCCTGCATGATTTCTTGCACCACATGTTTAAACTTCTGTGATTGTGCCACATTAGTTAATATTATTGCACCACATGGTCATACTTCAATGATTGTGCCACATTGGTGAATATTATTTCAATCTGAGTATTTCTTAATTCGGGCAATGCCAGATACCCCAGCTAGTAAAGTTATAACTTAACCAGTGCAGTAGTGAAAATGTGAACACACATGTCATTTTGTATTGTACCTATTCGGCAATGACGGATCCAGGAATTCCTTTTCGGGGGGCATTTTATTAAGGGTGGGCACCAATCCCAAAAATAATACAAAATGTAATAATTATCACCAGGGCCTCATGTAGAAATCCGTTTCGGTTGGGGAGGGAGGAGGTTAGACCCAAAATTTTGTTGAAAATTTGGGTTACAGGTGAAAATTTAAAATTTTTTTTGACAAAATTAAAAAAATTAACTCAAAATGGCACCACAGACGACTTTTTTGCAAAAAATCACTCAAAAATGAACTAAAAAAGGGTGGTAGGCGCCAATTTTGTCCCTTTTGAGGGAGGGAGGGGCGCATTTTCTGACCCTTTGGAAGGCCATGGCCTCCCCATGGATCTGCCAGTGCTATTCAGACAGATCACACGTGGGTAAACCTTACACTTGCACTGTATTACAGCATAAAAACACCATTTAACCAAATGGTTAGATGTCATAATATAAAAATGCACCAAATATTATAATAGTCCCTTTCTTGTGTAAGTTTTTAAAAATTTGTTTATTTTAAATGCACTGTAGTTATTTATGAATCAAAGTTATATAATATGCATGTGGGTGTTGAGAAGGTAGTTGCATTAAATTTATTTACTTTATTATTGTTTACGTCATTGTGTAACGAAGGCACACTTGATTGAAGGTACCTTTCCCCCTACTAAACTTTGGTTAGGTCATCTAGCATGGCTTCTGTAGGCCTATTCTTAAGGGGATATAAGCCTGCTAATTATTAACCAATACAGTGCTTTCAAAAATGCCAACTGTTCAAAAACTATTTTGGCAAAAATCCATCTAGATGGACAATCTTTTATGAAAGCAAAAGGCAAATTTGACGTCACTTGATCAACATTTGTTTGCCAAAAAATCACTTGCCATAAGCTATGCTCTTCCATCAAACAATCTGTTATCCATCAGGTTTATTTCCTGCTTGTTTGATAAACAATCAGATTGTTTCCTGATAGTCTTTTAGAAGACAACTTGATTTTTGATGACAATCTGATTGTTATCAGATGGGTTTTTGAAAGCACTGATAGCATAGTTAGAATTATCAAGGGAAATATTCCCTGTTTACCAAATTTGGACATCAGCCCTTGCATTGCTAGCTTAATTCTTGGAGAATGCAATGATGAAGTCGGACATTTAAGTTACAATCTGTCAAAGTTATGGTAAGAAAATGATTTACATTCTAAACAATAATTTCAATTTAGTGTACCAGAACATTTTAATTATAAATTTATGTATACTAATTGTTCTTTCCGTGCGATAATTTAAGACTTAAGAGGACTGTATATTAAATGCCAAATCACAATTACTATAATTACCAAATACAGGAATTGGTCCTATTAATTTTGAGGTGCAAAACACAACACAACACAACAATTCATTACTTACTAAAAAAATAATTCTTAATTTTTCTATTTGAAATTATGCACATGCCAGCATGCGTACACTTGCAAATGCTCAATTGACTGTCCAGCTATTCATTATGACATCAACATACTTCCCCCAGTGACAAGCCAAAGGATAGTCACTTCCATGTTACGTCAAGCACACAGAGTCTCATCACTGGACGCCGGAAAACACCACAAGCTGTTAAGACATCAGCAACCCGCACTACGCCATCTTGTCCCGGATACAGGCCAGTGATCTTTCCCTGAGTCCATCGGTTTCTTGGAAGATTTTCCTCGACAATATTTACAACATCTCCAAGTTTGATTTTAGCAACACGCAAGGTCCACTTTGTTCGCCTTGTCAAGGTCGGCAGATACTCCCATATCCAGCGCTGCCAGAATTGGTCCGTCAGGGCCTGAGCTGCTTGCCATCATCGTCTCAGGTCCACATCAGTTGATACAAACTGTCCTGGAGGTAATGCTGCACTACTGGAACCAATTAAGCAGTGGTTTGGCATTAATGTCTCATCGTCGTCATGATCCAAGGACACATGTGTTAGTGGCCGGCTGTTAACAATGTTTTCTGCATCTACCAACAGTGTATAGAGGATCTCCTCATGTGGATACTGTTCCTTTACCGTGCACATGATTGTTGTTTTGCTGGACTACACTAAACGTTTGTAAGAGTTAGCTCAGATTTGGTAGGGAATTTTCCCTGCAGGTTGCTGTTATGGCCTTTTTTCTTTCTCCCAAAATTGTCCAGGTATCAAAGAATTCAAAGTACCACAACTCATCTCGTAATAAATATCACATTTATTCACTTCATAATATACTTAATAAACTCTCAAACTTTAACAATAACTCACTCATTTAAAAACAATCATCCATTCACTCATCAGCACTGATCCCAACCACTGACTGCCTCGAAAATTCACTCTCTCCCCGAATCAAAATGGCACCAACACGTCAGGAGAAAAGAATTTCTTCTCATCACCTGATAAAATTTGCATATCAATTGCATAACACTTAAAAAAAAGGGAAACTGGCGCCAAAATAGGCGGGAAAACACTGGCAATCTCACACCTTCACTGTACTAAAACTTGGTCCTCCAAGTTGACTACAAAAACACAACAACAAAAAAACAACAGCAACCCTCTTCGGCTGCACTGCACTGCATCAGTCCTTTCAACCACGTCCCATGCACAGATTCTTCATCCACTCATCCACTTCGTCCAATCCAGTCACTTACATCAGAAAGGAGCCGGGTCCACCCTGGGCTTTCAATCCTTTCATCCTCCCTTGAACAGAATCCATCCACTTGGTACCCCATGCCTGCTACTGCAGCTTCAACTGATTTTTCTCCAGTCTGCTGGCCATACTTGCCGGCCAGACTGGTTGACCAATACTCTTAACTCAGTACCAAAAGCTCGGTAGGCCTGCCCCATCAACTGTTCTCGTCAGGCTGGCACTTTCCTCAGCCCAGATGGCTAAACCACACTCACAACCACACAGGCAACTCTTCCCACCTTTCCAACTCACACTCACACTCACAAAAACCACAGCATTTCATTGAAAATACCTTATCACACAAAAACCACACACTCATCCGTACTGCCGTGCACCGCTGCCACGCAGGGAAGCCCTCGTCACCAATATTTAGGGGCACAAATTTCCAACATGGCACTCACCCAAACAAATCAATGTCAAAGTCGTCAAAATTCAGTCCAGCTACTCACACTTGATGGGGTTCAAAATCGCCAAACATTGATCCATGCAGGTATTACTACGCACCTCCACCATGTAAGAGTTAGCTCAGATTTGGTAGGGAATTTTCCCTGCAGGTCGCTGTTATGGCCTTTTTTCTTTCCCCTAAAATCGTCCAGGTATCGAAGAATTCGAAGCACCACAACTCATCTCGTAATAAATATCACATTTATTCACTTCATACTATCATACCATACTTAATAAACTCAAACTTTAACAATAACTCACTCATTTAAAAACACAATCATCCATTCACTCATCAGCACTGATCCCAACCACTGACTGCCTCAAAAATGCACTCTCTCCCTAAACCAAGATGGCGCCAACACTTCAGGAGAAAAGAATTTCTTTTCATCACTTGACCAAATTTGCATATCAATTGCATAACACTTTCAAAACACGGGAAACTGGCACCAAAATAAGCGGGGAAACTCTAGCAACCTCACAGTTCCCAACTTCCCCAGGCAGATTGCACTTTTAGTATCCAGTATCTTTGCCGGAGTTCATTTGTTACAAACTCCTGACCTTGATGACACATAGGGGGATTAACGTGCCAGATGATTCCTTTGCACAGACACTCATGGTTGATCACATCCTGGTTTAAGTCGGCCAAGGTTTTCTTGAGTTTAATGTAAGCACCTTGGAAATTAGATCCATTGTCGGAGTAAATCTCACGAGGGCATCCTCGGCGCCCAATCAACCGTCTGACCGCCATTATACATGGATCCGTAGAAAGGCTGCCAGTGAGCTCTAAATGCATGGCACGGGTGGTTAAGCACGTAAACAAGGCATTATATCGCTTTTCATGTCGACGGCCCACAGTGATAAAAATGGAGCCAAAGTAATCGACACCAGTGCATGCAAATGGTCTTTTATGAACACACATTTGCGCTTTTGGTAGTGGTCCCATCTCTTGGGGCCGTGGCACTGTTTGTCGGTTTTTGCATTCCTGGCACCGACTCCACGCACTCCGAACAGCAGATCGCACTTTTAGTATCCAGTATCTTTGCCGGAGTTCATTTGTTACAAACTCTTGACCTTGATGACCAGCTTTGCGATGATATTCGTCGATCAATAGATGCACAAATGGATGCTTAGAGTCTAAGATTGGTGGAAGCTTTGTATCCTTACTAAGCATCTCAGCAGCTTCCAATCGCCCTTTCAACCTGATGATACCATTAACATCCAGTGATGGACTTCATTGATGTAGGCAACTTGACTTGGGGAGATCACCTTGAATAAGACACTTGACCTCTGGGAAGCTGTCATGCTGAACTTTTTTCCACCATAACTTTTCTGCTTCTTGGATCTCTTGCAGCTGTAATTCCTTGGTGTTACATTTAAGTGGCAAACGACAGCCTGTGATGAAACAAAGCATCCAAGCAGTTGAACAAATTAGCTTGGTCAATGAAGAAAATCTCTATATCTGGTAGGACTTGCTCGACACACATGTAGAGGATCTGCCACGTCTTGATCTTGACTTCCAAGGTCTCCTCATCAATGTTTGTGCACTCCTTTTTACTTTCTTTTGGCCAATCCTTTTTAGGTAGACTTAAAAATGGGGCCCTGTCCACCATTGACTCAAAGGCAAAAGATCCACATCCTGCGTGTCCCTGGAGGCATCATCTGCAACATTATCCTTTGTCGACAGCCATCTCCAGTTGGTTATCCCCACTAGTTCTTCAATCACACCGACTCGATTAGCCACATAAAATCTTTTAGCGACTTGCATTGGATCTCAACCAGCACAGGACCATCTTTATATCTGTCCAAAAATAAGCAGACGAGACCGTAATATCTAGCTCATGATCCAGCATGGCAGCAAGTCGACTTCCCATGACAGCAGCTTGTAGTTCTAAATGGGGAACCAACGTCGGTTTGAGGGGTGTCACTCTGGTCTTTGACATGATAAGTGTCACATGAACATCTTCATCCTGTTGGTATCTCAAGTATGCCACAACAGCAAATGCCTTCTCGCTTGCATTACAGAACACGTGCAGTTGAATGTTTGGGCAATCCGGCATTCTCACACAGTAACACCATGGGATTTGTACTTCCGTGATCTTTTTTAATTGCGATAACCAGGAGCAACACTTAACATTCAGTTCTTTGGTGAGCTCATCGTCCTACCCGATTTCTGTCCACCATACCTCCTGGAGTAAGATCTTGGCACAAATCAGGAGGTGGGACAAAAATCCCAGTGGATCGTACACAGACATCACGAGTCAAAGAACTTGGCATTTTGTAGGTCGATGAAATCCATTGATAATGTCGGGCTCAGTTTTATGAAACTTTAGGTGGTATAAGAAGATATCCCGCTCAGTGTTCCAATGAAGGCCGAGCACATGTTCTGTGGGGACATCATAGCCCATCTGAACATTGACCACATTCTTCACTCGCAGGTCTGGGGGGATGCTGTCAAGAACCCTTGGTGAACTGCACATCCAATCACAGATTTTGAATCCACCACGATTGTGAACATCGATGACTTCATTTATGAGCCCAATGGCACACTCATCAGTCTTGGCACCATCCAGGTAGTCATCAACCTAATGGCGCTTCTCAATAGCAAGTGCTGCTTCAGGAAATCCCTCCTGGAATTCCGTTGCATTCAGATTTTTCACATACTGTGCCGAACAGGGAGAGCATGTTGATCCGAATGTCATAACCTGCATCTCGAGGACTTTTGGTTCAGTGTCACGATTTATTACCCTCCAAAGGAACCATTGTGCTTGCTTATCTTCCTCTCGAATCCGAACTTGGTGGAACATCTCCCTGATGTCCCCTGAGAAACCAATTGGAAACTGATGGAATTTGAAAAGGACTCCTACTTATGACAACAGAAAATCTTGTCCTGGGAGTAGGGCATCATTGAAGCTAGTGCCCTTAACTTTTGAAGCAGCATCAAGAATAAAGTGCATCTTCACTGGCTTATTAAAGTTAACAACAGCAAAGTGTGGAAGGTACCAAGTTTGAGGTCCCTCCACTGCTGCTTCTTCAGCTGTCAGTACATTAGCATACCCTTTGACCAAAAAATCTTTAATCTTGTCACAGTACTGTTTGGCATAAGCAGCATCTCGATCCATCTTTTGTTCCACACAGAGTAGTCTTCATATGGCTTGTTGTTTGCTTGCCGGAAAACTAGAATCGTCTGTTCTCCAAAGCAATCCAGTTTCAAAACGGTCTCCAACACGCTTGGTAGTGGCTTCCAGGATGTTTCGTGCTCGCTTGTCCTCTCTGGAGAATAATGTCATTCATAACTATAGTTCCATGGACAACTTATCCAAAGTGAGGTATTCGACAAGATTGGTGACTTCCAAGGGCCAGTCATGCACTTTCTGGTCACAATAAGCTCAGCATTGTCCTGGCCAATGAGCATGGTTGGTTTAACATTTTGTAGCGATGGTAAATCCACACCCTGAAGTTGTTTCCAATGTTGTTGAAGTCTTGAAATGTTAACTGCTTGATGGCAAAGAGGCAGGTTTTTTACAGTTCTGACACTGTCCATCTTAAATGCTTGTTCCATAGACGTCCCCTGGATGGTGACACTGACACGACGGGAATCCTCTGAACTAACACCATTGGCATTCCTAAGCTGGAAAAATTCTATTGTTCCAAGTAATCCAAGTTTATTTATCTGCAGTGTCCTTCTCCATAATAGTAAGTTTGGAGCCATCATCTAGCATGGAAAATGTCTTTACAACTCAAGTAGGTCCTTTCAGAATTACAAGTACAACGTTGGTGAGTACCTTGATGTTTGCGGTAGTCATGTACCCAACAGAGCTGGTAGGTAGTCAGCTCTGAGATTCCTTTTTAAAATCTGGGTTGTGAAGCAACATGTGATGCCATTTGCCATATCCTTCTGCTTCACACTTGAGCTTGGTGGGACACTTTCACGACATGCCCAGACTTCATGCATCAAAAACAAAGTCTCTTTGCTTTTATCAAGTTCCATCATTGGGCAGGATCCAACTTTTGAAACTCATAGCATTCCTTGATTTCATGGCCAGTCTTCTCACACTGCTCGCATTAAAGAGATGTTTTCTTTGCAGGCTTGTTTGGCTTTATTTCTGAAGTGGCCATCACAAAACCTTTTGACTTATCACCTGATGGGGCCTTTTTCTTTGAAGTCAATGAATCACTGATTTTTGTAAGACAAGCAGCTTCCTGATGAATCCACATTGCAAAGTCTTTAAGGGTCAAATCATCCAAGTCTCTATTTGCGACATGTTACGCCCATCTGCGACGGTAACTCCGTAAGCTTTTGTACCAGTTCATCCAGCACAATGGAATTGTGCAAGTAAAACGATTTTTGCAAACTTTCCATGACCGTGACATAGTGGCTGATGTTTTCTGCAAAGCCACACAAACTGCTGTTATCGCCATCCTTGGGCAGATCCTGCTTTCAAACTATTGATAGAAGCAGCTTGATAAAATGAGTCGCACACCCAAACCTTTGCCTGCAGTGTCTCGATGATCACCTGTGGGTTGTCAGACACTAGCATGATGTCCTTTACAGCTTCTTTTGCCATACCAAAAAGTGCAAATCTTAGACGACTAATGTTTTCATATGAATCAAATCCACACTGTTCCGTGGATGAACAAAAGCGATTTAAGAATGCAAGCCATTCTTCTGGATCACCACCAAATTTTGGTAAGTCCCTGCTAATTGTTTTATGCCACTCTCGCTGCTGACTTGTCATGACAGCAGGTGACACAAAACTAGGGCTTCCAAAAACATTGCAATCCTTAGGTCCTGAAGACAGTGTAGCGGCAAATCCATTATGACTTCCAACGCACATCTATGACATGGCCCCTGTAGTTGCCCTTCTTGACATGCAGCAGCATGCAGGTGCACATTTGTTGGTTCTTGACACTCAAAAACGTGTTCTTCTACTTGAGGTTCCTGAGGACCTTGAACATTCGGGAATGGACATGAAATGTACTCCTGTGCATTTGACCTGTGAGTTTGTTTTGGTACATTTTTCATTAGAACTGCAGATTTATCCTTGTTAGCATCAACCTGGCATTCCTTGATGACTTCTGGATTCATCTTAACTTGATCCTTGGACTCTTGTTGGATTTGAGTAACCCATGTAGCAACTTTTTCCATTGCCGTCACCGACATCCCACCCATTACATCTACCTCAGACGTTCGATGAAAACTGGCAGATGATCCTGCATTGGACTCCATGTCTGAGACAGCTGCTTTGAATTACAGTCTAAGCAATTCACTTTGATCCTTGTATTCTGCATCTTCATTCGCAAGCAGTTGTTGAATCTTGGCATTTCTGCATACAATCTTCAGACAAAGTAGATCTTAGCAATGCTTATACTCTGCAGCCCGGATCCTTCTTTCCATTGACGATGAACTGCTACAATGGCTTGTACCATTGGAATCCTTTTTTCCCAATGATGTTGCTCGATTTGTGTAAGATGTGTAGCTCCAGTCCTTGGGGGATTTTCCCCAAATGCTAATTTGTTTTCCCACTTTAGGTTTCCAATAAATTAGACTTACTCACTTGATGATTTATTAATCGCCTCTTTATTCATAAGAAATTGCCTCTTATTTATTTTTGTACATAAATGTATCACAATAGATATCACAAGCCTTTTTGACATACAACCTATCCGGTTGTCCCCTCAGACTAGACTAGTTAGCCAGGGCTAAGGTGGCACCCACGCGTCATCAGTGCAAGAATTCGGCCAGTCACCTGACCCAAATTCTTGCCCTGATGACCTCAAACATCCACCCACCCACCCTGTACTTACCTTTGTCAAACCCTGTACAGGGTGAGTTTAGGGCGGCCATCTTACACCCCTCCACCGAACTCCAACTTGGTCAACCAAGTCAAAGCCCAGCGGGAATTGCCTGGCTATAAAAACTTAAAACATTAAAATACAAATCATATTATAAAAACGAGAAAATCAAAATTAACACCCTAACTCCCCCTCTGCTAGATGTTGCTTCTATCACCCACTTTTGGGGGGCTGGATCCCTTCCTCGCATTGTCTCGACTCGGCGGCCTCATCGTGTTGGCGTCGCTCTAAAGCCCTGCGACGATCTGGATCGTCCACGTCTCATCGACGCTGGTTGTCATTGTCAGTCTGCTGTTGTCAGACATCCTCGTCGCATCGCCGGGCTCCTTCACGACATCGATATGGGCAGTCGCGGGCTATATGCATGATTTCCGCGCAAGAATAGCACACATTGCCTCGAGTCGTCGGCAATGTGCACCTGGCAGACAAGTGCACCGCTCACCACAGTTGTAGCACTGCATCTCCACGGTAACCGCCTGTGGATGGGTGTCTAACCCTAGGTAGAGGGCGAACTGCTCGGGCACGTTCTCTTCGCCTGATGGCACCGCAAGCCATTGCCTCCTATTCTTCCCGAACTGGATACCGAAGAAAGGCCCCTCCTCGAGGGGGAGGGCATCCCAATCGTCTGCCCCGGCATCCAAATCCAAAAACTCGTCCAGGTCCTCCTCCTCGCTACTCACATTGTGCCAACTAGACCCCGGACTCGCCACGTGCACCTCTGGTTGAGGAGATGGTGCTTCTCTACCCCCAGGGTAGAAACCTTCCTGGGCCTCCTCGCCATTAGTGGTGGCAACACCCAGCCCCAGAGGATCTATTACAGGGGCAAGATCAACGGCCAAGAAGCCGTTGCTCCAGTCGAGCAATCCGTAATGGATGACTCTCCTGGCCCATTACGTACAATATAAGCTGTAGGAGTAAACCGGCAACTCATCTGATGTTGGCCAGGTCATTTCTCCAAGAATTCCACCTCCTTCTGCCATTATCACTTACCAAAAACTAGGAAAACAATCCAAAACACCCTCTTTAATTTGCAGGATCAGCCATGTCTTGATATCACAGTTGCCTTGATCCTTCTTTCCCTATGGGAACAGCTGACGGCAATCCCACCCACCATTTTCGTACATCAACAGTTATTCCAAGCTAACCTAGGAATCCCGCCTACAGTAAGTCCCATTCTCCATCCAAAATTGCCAGGAATCAGCAGAAAAACTAGAGATTATGACTAACTAGCACCTTTAGTACATTCTAGCTCGCCAAAAATTATTTGGGTATGAAACCTATCCAAAAATAGCGTAAAACACCCGTTCCGCCCTAACCTAGGCCCCACGCCTGTTTAGGCCTAACTATCATATTTTGGAAAATGGATCCAAAAAGTTCTAAATCAAGTTGAAAACTTACCAAAAACTACAGCCGAGGGTTCATTAACCCCTTACTAACAAAAATCAAGTATTCTTACCTTTGGATTGCCTGATATTTTCCAAATTTTCGCCCGAGAAGAAATCCACCTGCCTGTCAACACAACACCACTAAACAACACCAAAATAGCAACCTATGACACGAAGTTAACTCACTCATAGCCTCGTCCACGTGGTGATGTCACATTTGTGTTGCGCAGTGATAGGAAACGAAGTAAGTTGAGACTGCTGATCAGGTGTTACCAGTGTGGAAAACCAGGTCACATGTCTGCTGAATGCAGAAGTGGTACAACGGGCACGATTTGCTATAGGTGTGGTGAGGCAAATCACTTTTTCAGGGACTGCCTTAAACCTAGGGGGTACGTCCAACCGAAGAAGTGATGGGAGTGTTACGATGCTCCGAGTGGCACATCAGTGCATGGGCATTTTGATGCCGTCGGTGGATGGACCTGATCCGGAGCCTGAACCAGGTCTACCAAAGGTTAAGAAAGTCTGGCGATTCGACTTGACATCAAAACCGGCGATCTTGAAACAAGGCGCTAAGTTTGATAAACGACTTCTGAGGGTGAGCATTGTCATACAGCAGATCCATCCACGTGATGCGATTGTCGACTCAGGGGCGTCGGTGTCTGTCATCGGCAAGAGTCAGTTGAGAGGCATTTTGTGTGATGTGAAGCCTGGCAAATCGTTCAGGGTGGTGGGTATGACGCAGGCAAGAATCCCCATACTCGGTGAGGTGAATTTGGAGGTACAGCTTGTGCTCCGGACCTTCAATCACCGCTTTTTCGTAATGGATGACACATCGTGTCCGACAGGACTTTGGCAAAAAGGCGGGTTTGATTGTCGATCTGGTGCAACCGGCGGTGTACTTTCGGGACACGTATCTTCTGATGTCGGCCGTTGATGTGGAGCCTACGCTTTGCAATTGGGACGTTTGTGATGATGGGGCTGGGGAGGTGGTTGTTGAAGAAGTTCGTGACGAAAATAAAGGAAAACGATGTGGCGAACATCGGAGTTGACGAGCTGAGAGAAGATGATATGCAGGTGGTGCAATTGTTGGTGCATGTACGAGAACCAACACGGATGGTGTGAAACTGCGGTTTGAGCCGGCACCAAGGAATGGTATGTGTACACTGGTGGTGCGACATGGTGCATGCTTGGCTAAAGGAGTGATCAGTCTCGATCCTTCAGATGCAAACGAGACTATGATTATGGTGAATACGACCGACAAGGATGTCTGGTTATGACGTGATATGACAGTGGGCACAGTGGTGTTGTTAGATGACTGCGAGTTGAAGCATATGGGCGAGGACGATCGGTTAGGTGAACGGGTGGAAACCGTGCAAAAGGCAACAGAATGGGGGATCCGGAACCCGCCGACTTAGCCAGGAACATAAACCCAAACTTGACGTCTGACGAATGAACCGAGTTACTCGATCTTTTATGCAAGTTTAAAGATGTCTTTGCGGTGGATATGTCAGAGTTGGGCGACTCAGACTTAGCAGCTCATTGAATTGATACTCAAGGTTGCCGCCAGTGCATGTTTTGTCTAGGCATACAGCGGAGCATACTCGCAAGGTGATTAATGAGGAGTTGGATGAGATGTTAAAGCACGGCATCGTGAGACCAAGCAAGAGTCCGTACTCGAGCCCGGTGGTGATCGTTATAAAGAAGGACGGTGGGATGCAGTTCTGCATCAATTACAGGCGCTACAACAAACAAACAAAGAGTAACCAGTACCCTCTGCCGAGGATCTACGGCACTTTGGACTCTGTCTCAGGCGAAGTACTTCTCGACGTTGGATCTGGCGAGCGGCTACTGGCAGCTCCGAGTGGCAGAGGAGGACATTGAAAAGACCGCATTCTACTGCTACAGAGGGTTGTGAGGATGCCATTTGGCTTGTGTAATGCACCGGCGATGATGCAATGGGCGTTGGACATCTTACTGGCGAACATAAAATGGGAGGCATGCCTCATTTATCTGGATGACGTGATAACGTTTAGGGCTCTCTTCCGAATAATGCTGCAGCATTTAAGGATGATCTTCAAATTGTTTCGAAGTGCAGATATAAAGTTGAAGCCGTCAAACTGCTTCTTTGGTTATGACAAGGTGGCGTACCTTGGTCATATGGTGTCAGGTGGAGGTGTAGAGGTTGACCCGGTCAAAATTCAGGCGGTAAAGGAATTTTGTCAGCCGACTTTGAAAATGCAGGTGAGAAGTTTCATGGACTGGCCAGTTACTACAGGCGGTTTATTGAACACTTTGCAAGGATTGCATCACCTCTTCTTAGGCTAACTGGCGAGAATGTTGCCTTTGAATGGGATGCCAGGTGTGAAATGGCATTTGAAGAGCTCAAAACGCTGTTGACTCAGGTGCCTATCTTGAATACATTCGATCCGACGGTGACGATCTCGCTGCATACGGACGCGTCAACTTTGGGACTCAGTGCTGTTCTTTACCAGGGCGAAAAGAAGGACAAGCGGGTGTTTGTGTATTCTTCAAGGTGCCTAAGTAGCCATGAGAAGAATTATGATGTCCCGGAGTTAGAGGCGTTAGCTATAATCTGGGCAGTGAAGAAGAATAGGCATTACTTGTTGGGGCGACACTTCAACATAGTGACTGATCATCACTCGCTGTGCTTTCTCCAGAAGATGAAAGATCTAAAGGGCAAGCTCGGGTGGTGGATGTTGGAGATGATGGAGCACCAGTACACGGTTGTGCACAAGAATGGTATCTTGCACGTCGATGCTGATGCCTTGTCCAGGTGTCTGCTACAAATGCAAGCAACAAGCGAGGAGGAATGGGTGTATGTCACGATGGCTCTTGACAAGGTTGATCAGTGGGACACCGAATGCTTCAAGGCGGAACAGGCGTTGGACTAGAACACGAGCATGATGCTCAAAGAACTCAGGAGTGACGATTGCCGAGAGGTGGTGAGCGACAACTATAGTATCATGAATGGGTTGCTCTTCACCCTTGTCAAGGATGATCTACATCAGAGACTGGTGCTGGAAGTACTAAAGACTATGGGCGCAGATCATGAAGGTGGGTCATGATTCCAATGTAAACTGTCATCTGGGCGTTGCTAAAATGTTGGCGAGAATACAGAGGACTTTTTATTGGCCGGGTATGACCAAGGAAATTGAACACTACGTCAGGACATGCGACAACTGTCAGAGGATGAAGCCGTGGAGTGGCAAGTGAGCGGGGTTACTATAACCAATCGTGCCGGAGGGACTGCCAGCTTCTCACTGGGGTTTGGACTTCATCAGGCCATTGCCAAAAGGTACCAACGGATTAAAGTATATCCTGATAGCGGTGGACTACATTACACGGTTTGTGGTGGTAAAAGCTGTGAGAAAGGCTACAGCAATGGCATTTCAGAAGTTTCTGCTAAAGCAGATCATCTTTCGCTTTGGGTGGATCCGAAACCTGACGACCGATCAGGGGACGACATTTACAAGTAATGTGGCGCTTGATTTTTGCAAGCAGTACAACATCAAGCATCGCACGACGACTCCATACCATCAGCAAAGTGACAGGTTGGCAGAACGAGCTAACAAGACGCTGAAGGCAATGATACGGGCATATTTGGAGCCTTTAGAGCATCAGGCGAATTGGCCCTGTTAGTTGGATCAACAGGCCATGGCATACAACACGAGTGTGCAGGCATTTATTGGGTAAACTCCGTTTTTCCTGATGCATGGATTTCAGGCAACAACAGCATTCAAGAGTGTAGTACCATTTCCTTTGTTGTTAGCAGGTGAACCTCACATGGAGCGAGTGTGGACACGGGTGATGGCAAAGCTGGCAGATAGCCAGAGGCAGCAAAAGAAAGCTGATGACCGTACTCACCAGGATATGGAATTTGACATTAACGACCTGGTGTTGGTCAAGGATCTGGCAAGTGTCAAAGGATTGGCAAAATAGTTGCAACCGCCGTACAAAGGTCCAGCTAAGGTAGTAAGTGTCAGCAGCGATGGGCTGATCTACACGTGCAAGTATGTGAAAGTTCAGGGCAGGCAGAGGCAAACCGTTCAACATGTTTTATGGCTTAAGAAATATGGAGACTGGCGTGCCTACATCAAGCTGAAAATAACAAAGACGGCCGATGGACATGTAGCAGTGCCTATTGTGCAAATGGTGGAGATGCATTTGGACCCAGAAGTTGTGGAAACATTTGGTTTTCGACCCGGAGTGGATCTCTGGGACGAGGTGAGGCTTTGGGGTGAAATTCCTACTATTGCAGCCTTCCAACAGCGTTGTTGCCAAGAGTTTGAGCAGCACTTACAAATGACTCAAAGGCCTGAAGAAGAACCCGTGAAGTGGGATCCTGCCCCCCTTGAAAGTGCTGCGGTGTTCGAAAATACCCTTGTAACGACTGGGAGTTTGACCAGGCGAAATTCGATGTGAGAATGCTGAATTGGATAAGGTTGGATTGCATTTTTCTTCGAATTGTGGTTGAAGTAAGCATTTAATTGCGCAAAATCAGGTGTGTTGGCGAGTTTCAGAATTTGTAGGCTGTTTCTAGCATGATTTTGGAGTTTGTTTTGCGCATTTCTAAAAGAAAATGCATAAACTATGGGGTGTAAGATGTGTAGCCCAGTAGTTGCAGGAATTTTCCCTCAAACCTGTAGAATTCCCACTTTTCCACTTAATCAAACGTACTCACTTTTGTAGGATCAAAATCAACACCTGTTTATTCACATAATCAATCCAACTCCCAATTATACACAGTATAAACTC
>JAQIXP010002257.1:0-15598 GCA_034700285.1 Proteroiulus fuscus
AGTTAGAACAGTTTGAAGAAAACGAATTTAACATTGAAATCCCCATAGGACCATGCTGTTAAAAGTGTGGACAGCCCACTTCATTACAAGTGCTTTTTAAATGCTAGGCATTAAAAAAAAAGGTGCAGAAAGTAGACATAATTGTAAAATCTCATAAATTTTAGCGCCATCTGTTAGAAATGGGAGAAAAAAAATTGAGTACGGTATTGCCTGTCGTCTTAACGGAAATCCAGTGTCACGTGACTAGTCAGGCCATGTTTCTGTCTTGTTTCAGCAGTGGCCTGTCTCTAGCTCCGACCTTGACATTTTGACCTCGGTAGAACCCCAGTCCCCCCAAAAAATGGCAGCAAGTTCCTCGTGAGAGAAAGTGAAAGACGTGACGAGCAAGTTAATGGCTGACATTTATTGAGCCCAGGCTTACAGGTGGAACCATTATGTAACTGGAAAATCTCAAAAACAAAGAAACATTATAAAAGATATGCTCTTTCTGACAAGCCTGGTAGTTTGAACAGTAGGCCTAAATTTAAAAAGAAATCAAGATGAATCTACGAGAAGCTTAAGAGTTTCTGTGTGAATATTGGGAATCTCGGGAGAATATTGGAAAATATTTGGAGATTTTGTGGGAATCTATTAGATACAACTATTTTGAAATCTTACGAGAATCTATTTGAAGATTTTAGAATCTTGTAAGAATCTACAAGAACGTTTCTTAAGAGAATATATGTATTTGGGGCTCTAGCTGAACCTATATCATAAGCTTTGGAAATATATCAGCTCTTGAATAAATCTTTGCAAATATTTTAAAATCCTAGTTGAAACTGTAAGAACATTAGGAAATCTTTGGAAATATACCCGCTCTACGGCTTGAATAAGTCTTTTCAAATATTTGAAAATCTTAGTTGAAACTATCAAAATATTAGAAAAACTTTGGAAATATATCAGCCCTTGAAAAAATCTTTGCAAATACTTGAAAATCCTAGTTGAAACTATCAAAATATTTGAAAATCTTTGGTAAATCTTTGGAAATACGTCAGCCCTTGAAAAAATCTTTACAAATCTTTGAAAATCCTATAGCTGAAACCATCAGAATACTTGAAACTCTTTGGAAATATATTACGCCCATGAATAAATGTTTGCAAATATTTGAAAACCCCAGTTGAAATTATCAGAATATTTGAAAATCTTTGGTAGAACTTTGGAAATACGTCAGCCTTTAAATAAATCTTTGCAAATATTCGCCTATTCTAGCTGAAACTATCAGAATATTTGAAAATCTTTGAAAATCCTAGCTGAAACCAACAGAATATTTGAAAATCTTTGAAAATCCTAGCTGAAACCATCAGAATACTTGAAAATCTTTGAAAATCCTAGCTGAAACTATCAGAATATTTGAAAATCTTTGAAAATCCTAGCTGAAACCATCAGAATATTTGAAAATCTTTGAAAATCCTAGCTGAAACCATCAGAATACTTGAAAATCTAAGGTTACATGTACTCTTTGGATATATATTACACCCATGAATAAATATTTGCAAATATTTAAAAAATCTTAGCTGAAACCATCAGAATACCTGTAAATCTTTGGAAATAGGTCAGCCCTTGAATACATTTTTGCAAAAATGGAAATCCTAGCGGAAAAATTTGGCTTATTTGAATTTCATTGGTGAATCTTTGCAAATATCCTTGCAAACACAAAATATATACACTTGATATATGTAAGTCCAGGTTGAATTCACCCGACTATTATTGGGTGAACCGTGAATTTGTAAACCTGCCCTGGTGCCCCAATGAACCAACTACATGTACTTCAAAGTAAACCAGCCGTCATTATTTTTAGCCCAAACCATTGGAATCCACCCTCACCAGTTTGTCGAAAAAAAAAATAACAGCTCCAGGAGCTCTAAGATGGCTCCCCCACCCTCACCTCGAGCATAATCTAACCGCACAAGTTATAAATATGTTTTTTTTGGAAATATTTTATTAGACCTTGTAAGGCTTTATGGTCCCAAATACATTCCTAACTGCAACAACAAAAACATAAGCCAAATTTCGCCTGGTTTATGGATCGCATTAAAGGCCATAAATATCCCGATGACACAAGCTTGCATAACCGAGGAGGAATAATAATGGATTCTTTGGCTAAATTTAGGACCCAGATGGACAAATAATGCTGAATAGGTTAAATAACGAGGGATTGCAAAGGGGGGATAAGGAATAAATCAGGCAGGAAATTGCTTTTCAAGAAGGTAAGGAAGTGTTAGTATTCCTTCGGGCTGCTTATCTAACACCTTTTGGGGCCCCCATTGGTGGGTACGGGTGGGTACCTGCACCTAAACATTGAGACAAAAATAGGATTTATTTCAATTGTCTAAACAGCAAGGTCACCTGAATTGCAATTCAAAACGGCAGATAGGCCTATCAGATTCGTGTACAGTTTTAAAGAGGAAGTCTGAATTTAGGGAAAGTTATTTTTAAAACAAAAGGATATTAAAGAAGATATCAATACCTGGGTAACGAAATGCTAATGTATACCAGATTTACCAATAATAAGAAATAAATGTTCAAGACCTTCATTTCAATAACACTGTTAAAAAGATCGGGAGTACCCATTTCGATTAAGAAACGCCATCTGGTGAGAATAGCATTAACTATTGTGCATTGGCTGATTGTGCCAATTTGAAGAAATTTTTCCATATTATGACAATTCTAAAGCATAATTTCTGTCCAAATTATATAATTTTGACAGTATTTTTGATCTAACTTACCATGGCACTAAGATATTATGGAAATTAGCAAATTAATGGGTTAAAATCATATACAAAATAGCCTCTGCTCAATGGAATAGCCTTTCCTGTAGGCATCTATGCTGTAGATACCATAGGGTGAGTTCAACTTCCAAAAAAAAAACAATTTGAGCTAACTTAATTTTCCATCGCGCGGTTGTATCACGGCATCACCTATACCATAAGCCTCATTATATACAAAAAAGGTAGTCTTTACGAAACTAAAAAATTACTTTGAAATTTTCCATTTCAAATTTTCACATCACACGTAATATACCAGCCTCACAGCCCCTCTATATTGAGAATGTATCGCTATTGCCTGATATTTCTCATTTGTCAACTAGCCCTAGGAGCATCTGTTAGTCACTGTTCTTTACTTTCACATCTTCACTATATTTTCATGCAAAAATTCACTTTGCATATACATTTACAGGATAATTATATGTGATTTTTCAGAGGATTACTACGGGATTCCTAAGATGGCGAACGAAAAATGCTAATACATGTAATAATTGAAGAGCTGAGATCAAAAACCACATACGTCCAGATTTCTTGTTTTGAGAAAAATGTTTTTAAAGGAAATCGAGATTGCATAAAAATTAGTTATTTGAAAGTTCTGAGCTTAATTTTTAAGATAGAAACTTGCATTTTGGGATAAACCTTCATATTTTGGTTCTCTAGAATGGAAAGCACGTTTTGAGACCACCTTAATCCTATACCCAAAATTCTGTACATATAGTGATTGTGGTATTTTTAATTTTTAGTGGTTAAACTGAGCAACTTTTTGTATCTTGCCCCAACTTTTAATTGATTTAGCAGGTCGAACAACACCTTAGCTACAATTTAATGTAAATATCTCCTTTTCAGCAAAAATTGACTCATATATGCATGATTTGATTTCAGCTTTTCAATTATTACTGGAATTACCACTAGAAGGCACTATTAAAAAAAAAATAGATGCCCACACTCAAAAGCATTTTCTGCCATATTGGGCTCATTTACAACTGCATTTTTACGTAATGTATTGAAAAGTAAACATTATGCTACAACGTGCAAATTAGACGTTTTCCTCACAAATATTTTGTTCCAAAATTGTGGGGGGGCAATGTACAGACCTAATTCAGCAATCCGAATGTAATTTGGCAAGTGCATTACGCCCCATTTTGGAACAAAACTATCGTAAAGAGATTGTTTCTTTAAATCGAAATACCCAAAAATGGGCATTTTAATATTGGGCATAGTACTCTGAGAATGTCCAGTTGCTATTTCTGGACTTGTTTGTCAAAATAAAATTCCTATTCCCCTGGAATACGTCGCTACCCAATAATTCCTACGGCACATGCAAAACATAAGTACTGCCAGGTCAACGGCATGCTTAGCTATCCGGCACCAGCGGTTACCTGTTTATTACCGCGGACAACCACCCATTACATACCTTTGCAATTAGAATGCTGGCTTCCAATGCAAACAGAAGCAGGTAAGTGAGGATAGCTGCACAGGTGAGGCAGACACGTAGGTGCTCGCCGTTCAGCCCCAGTTCGAACAAGTGCACCAGTTTGACGATTTGCAGTACTCCGACGAAGAACCAGTATGTGGCCGAAAGCACCAGGTAAGTCACCAGTCGGTACGTCTCAACAATGTCATAGTAAAAGCTGCTAAGAAGTGCGGCTCCAAAGCTCAGCAAAGGAGTCAGCAGGAAGGCGAATCTCACTGGGTCCCTGGAGAGTTCGGACATCCAGACGTCCCCGAGTTGGCTGATAGTCAGCAGGAAGAGGCAAATTGATATGATCCACCTGGAATTGTGCTCCCTGAAGCGAAATGTGCATGGTTTGGCGCTGATTAGACAGTAATGGAATAGGATGAGGATGGAAGAGCAGACGATGGAGAACAGCAAGTGACAGATCCATATGGCAATCTCAATGTGGCAGTCCTGTATGAGGGAGCCGGCCAGACCTGGATTCGTTGCTGGATTTGTGACATTTAGCACATCCCCACACAACCACTCCATCGTTTATTGCATTCACGAATGAATTGACACCACTTTAACACCAACTTCTCATATTTTTCAGTTACAAAACAACAACTTCCCTAAGTTGGAAACTTGAGACATGCAACAGGAAAGCAACCAGTTGTTATTTCATCTCCTATTATTGTATTGTCACGCCTAGAGATTTCTATTGTCATTTCCACAGCTTATTAAATACTTATTAACATCTAATAATACTTGCAATTAGAAATTTTTTGAAGTTTTTTCTTGGCATTTCGCCCAACTTGCACTGTTTATTTTCTCATTGTGCACATTTTTAGAACGAGCAGCTGTAATGATAAAAGGTTCCACAAAATAGGTTTCCTGCTCCAGTTTAAATTTCCATCATTTCTTGTATTTATTATATTCAAATAAAAATACTTTTGTTTGATAACTTTTGCCTCTACCTTTACTGCGCATTGTTTCTTTCAGAATCAAAAAATGCACAATTGGTTTTAAGAAATATTAAATCGCGATTCTATGGAAAGTCTATGAGAATCCAGAAATTTGAAAAATTACTACACGCTTTAATATTTAAGTAAAAACTATGCGCTCGTCTCCAAATTATAGATTCTTGCATAATTAATTAGAATTATCAAATAAATTAAGCCAAATAGCAATACAGATATTTTAAATAATTAAATCCATGGACATTTAACATGCAGCAGGAACGTTTGTATCGTTACATAAAATACACGAACCCTGTTACCAAACTCAAAAATTGTATTACCCAAACATTAACCTATCCGAGTGATACTAACATTATTGTTTGACATAATATAAGTTAATAACTATAACAGTCTCATTATTTCGCTTTATTCAATCGATAATGCAATAATAACATTAAATTAGGGGAAAAAACTAGCAGACTTTTTGATTCACAGCCCAAAATAAATCGACAACGTATAGGGAAGGTCGTGATTAAAGTGGGGAAAGCACGAAAACTCAATCTGGTCACATGGTTTTCCCCCATTCCGTTTCCGCTAACAACAACTTCAATTAAGCCTAACGGGACATTATATTCGCTGTTTCTGCTATTATTCCGTAAATATTTTGCCAAAAATGGCCTTGGATAGTATCCCGAAGGATCTGAGAAACCTACGGGCGTGTTTATTATGCTCCATGGTCAAGGTAAACCTTACTTATTTCGATACTTTCACCTTCTCTATCGTTGCCATGCAATCGCAATATATTGCCATAGGCCTACCGCGAAAACTAGCTGTTTAAATGAGAATGTTTATCGCAATATGCTTAAATACAAATAAAAATGGAAGGCCTAGCACAAAGCAGACACTGAAGAACATGTATATCTAGCTGTGAAAGCAGCTAACCATATTAACCAACTAGGGGAAATGAAATGCGACATGTTTTTGTGGCATGGTGTATATCTAGACTAAGTTACAGTGTGTCACAAAAGAAGTGAGCACCAGAGCAGTACGTATGGCCCCTGGTCTAAACCGGCGTCCGCTTTCTCGTTACAGACTTTCGATCAGTTTGAGCTCGACGGCTGTGACAACTGCGAGGAGTTCCTGGGTCTGAAGAACAGTCGGGAGAATGTTTACGACTGCACGTCCTCAAACTTTGATGGGTAAGTAACCATGTTACTCGTTAAAGGGGAGCTAGTGTACGACTGACGAACCATGGAACTCGTGGACTGCTACACAGCCAATGTAGTTGTATTGGATAGGGCTCGTCCGAAAGTAAGTATAGGCTAGGGTTAGGTTAGGTTAGGTTAGGATAGGGGGGTGTCATCTGTCGTACACAAGCTCCGTTAAAGGTGGGCCTACACTCTCCTGTCGCTATTCTTCCAAAATGTTTCCTGGAATGTATAGGAATTTTTCACCCCAGAATATATGAAAATTATTAGCATTTTTCCCAGATTATAGACTATGTTTACAAAAGTATTAGCTTATTATAGGAATTTTTTTCTCAAAGATATGCAAATATAGGAATTTTTCCCCCAAAGTATGAGAATATTAAGAGGGTTAGTGATTTACGCGTATGTAAAAATACGAGTATTTTTTTAATATTAAATAAATTAAATACTCGTATTTACTATTTTTTGGTCCTTCGAGGTTGTACTTGTTCATGTAAATAATTATTATGTCCAAAAACAGCTTCACCAGCATGAGCGCTGTAGGATTTCAATAGGGAATTAGTGATGAAATTCCCTATCATTTGGTCACACACAATCTTAATTTCACTAGTATTTTAAAATACGAGTATATTTTTAATTGCATTTTTGCTTGGAAAAATACGAGTATTTTAGTGCACACACTACAACAAAAACGCTTCTGGTTCAGACCCTGTTACCAGGGTCATATCGCCAAAATATGCATAATAGCTTATAAAACTACCTCTGCTCAATGTAACCCTGTCATGTTAGGGATAGGGTGAGATCAACTTTCAAAAAAGGTGAATTTGACCCCAACTTTGAATGTTGTGATTCATTTAAAACATTAAATTTATAGAAATATG
The DNA here is from genome assembly GCA_034700285.1 of Proteroiulus fuscus. Lineage (NCBI taxonomy): Eukaryota > Metazoa > Arthropoda > Diplopoda > Julida > Blaniulidae > Proteroiulus > Proteroiulus fuscus. The sequence goes on from JAQIXP010002257.1 coordinate 7,288, forward strand.
ACATAAAATGAATTAGAATTTTTAAATGGTGGGTAAAAAATATAAGAAAATTTGACAAATTATAGGATTCTAACAAGTAACGTGGCCCATTTTGGTATTCTACAGTTCGGGTTGGATTTTACACCTAGGCACCCCCTCGGACTCGTATAAGCCTAAATAAAAAACGTGACTCATTTTGGTCAGGTGATTTTGGTATTCTACAGTTCAGGTAGGATTTTACACCTAGGCACCCCCTCGGACTCATATAGGCCTAAGCCTAAATAAAAAAAATGGCGCCCAAAATCAGTCAGTTACCAATCGCTAGGGTGTGTTACCAGTCGCCCCACCGACCAATCAGGAGCGAGTTTCTACGAGGAAAAATGATGGCAGTGCCATTGCACCAGATCAGTCAGTACCCTTTCCCAAAGCCTGTTTTCCCTTCGGGCTGTAATGTATTTTCGTGCAGAATAAAAAAAAAATTGAAAAATGCGCCTAAAAAAGTAGTCCCACGGGGCGCACAATTATAACAGGTTTTGACACATCACAGTTATGAATAATAAAGTTGTACATTTTTTTGGGCCACATTTTTCAGATAATTTCTTTTAATAAACAAAAAATCAGTAAAAGTGGCCAAAATGCAAGAAAATTTGTGTATGGCACGCCATCGGGAACCCTGATGTAACCCCTGCTGTAAGCCTGTTATAACTAGCGGAAAAGACTCACACCGCCTTCGCCCTCGGGGCAGACTCAAAAAATCCCTCCCTGGACCAAAAAAAAATTGCCCTCTGACATGTTTTATGTTCATGGCCCTACACGCTTCACCTTGGCCCATATTTTCGTAAGCTGGCCTAGACCACCGACACTTCCTTACGGCTGAGAAAGTGGGCCATTTCCCATTCCTTATCCTTAAAGATCCCCCGTCACAACAAGAACTATCCGCCTGGGAAGGGTCAAGGTAGTTCCACTGCCCCATTGGTCCTTGCATCGTGACAGTTGCACTTTTTTTTGGACGCCATTTTGTTTTATTTAAATATGACATGGAATTATTATCTCACAGCCTAGAAATTTTGACCTACGTGTTTTGAGTATTTTAGGGGGGGAAACTTTGGCAAGATCAAGGTAGTTCCACTGACCCACTGGCCTTTATATGACATATTAATAGAATTAGTAGATCACATTAATTAAACCCATTTTGTTCCACTTATTGGAATAGTATAGTACGACCAGCCTTAACTTATGCCGAAAATTACACCTAGTCGCCAGAACGGAAACTACAAACAGCCAACAATGCGCTACCACCTGAAAGTAGCCTAAATCGGAAAGTTTTGTATTAACTGCCCATACTTCCCATTCTAGCCACCAGATGTAAAACTGCATTCAGGGGAAAGGTCAAGGTAGTACCACTAACCCTACACCTTGGCTTAAAGCATATATTTTGAATTTTTTGGAAGCCATTTTGTTTATTTTTATCTTAAACTAGCTGTAAAACAGCACAGACCAAAATGTCTGCACCTAATTCCCCCATATTGCAAGGATTCAGAGGGGAAAAGTCAAGGTAGTTCCACTGACATATTGACCCTTAGTCTAATTTGACCATTTTCGGCAGCCATTTTGTTGTTTTTTATCTTAAAACTAGCAGTAAAAAAGTCCAGATCAGAAAGTCTGGACTTAATTTCCTGTATTGCGAGGATTCATAGGGTAAGGTTAACATAGTTCCACTGACATATTGACCCTTATAGCCTAACTTGACCTATTTTTGGCAGCCATTTTGTCTTTCAAAGTCTAATGTAATGTAGCAATAGTAATGCTGGAATGGCCTGGGAAACATATTGCCAGAACATACATGATTTCAGCAAACCGATTTGTGAAAACACTACCTTATCTGGGGGCTGCCCCCCAGACCTCCTTCTCCCCCCCCCCCCCCCATCCCAGTAACCTAACTGACCTAACCAGACTAGCCTTGAATAACTTTTCGGTTTGCTCCATACTCGTATACATGCCTGGGAAATTGCATTATACTGTAATTCATAGTCTCTAATTGCTGAAATTTAAAGGGAAAGGTCAAGATAGTTCCACTAACCCACCAGTTTTTTTGTATATAAGTTGGAACTGCAATGTACCTGCTAGTTTGGCAAATGGCAGTTCCTTAAGTTATGCATACAAATGGCCAGAATTGAAAGGGTGAGAGGGATGCAGATGGAGTCCGATCTAAACCAGTGTGCCCAGATGATTTAAGGATGCCGGATTCATCAATGAAAAATTGCCAAAAAATCTTGCCCACGCAACAAGCAATAAAAGTTTGAAAAGGAAAGGCCCGGTTGTCAAAGCGTGGGTTTTATGCCGTAGTTTTTCCATTGAGAAAAATGCAAAATAAGTCCTATTTATGGCCCACGATTTTCGGTCCGGACGTTTCATTGATAAATGGTGATGGCAGCCATTGTTGCTTGACGGATGGGGGACAAACTTTGGGTCACGGTCGGGACGTATTCCGAAGGACTCACGAGCCCTTCATCCGGTCTGGTCAGTGCCTGCCATCGGCGCCACCTAGTGGGGGTTCCGTGTCCCTCTAGGGCACATCGATAAATCATCAAAATATGAATACTAAATTTAACTAGAAAATAGTTTACTGTTGATGGGGGGGGGGGGGGGAAGAGGGAAAGGGGGGCAACATTCTAAGGACCTGTTGCTGCATATTTATGAAAACGTTAGAAAAAAACATATGCCCTAAATTTCACATACTTGTTCGGGTTAGTTATTTAATAAAAAGAGAAAAAGGTGTAGCAAGTTTTTAACTGAGCGAAAAAAATGACGTCTTCAGGCAGTATGCCTTAGTTTGATTGTTCCAAATCAGTTCAGGCCAATCAGAGGAGCCAAATAATGTTCAAAAGCATGATTGAAGCCGCTGCCTCATGACGTCCTCCCATAGTAAAAACGTTATTTTGGAAAATTTCAGGATTTTTCTCTTGAATTTTTGTGAAAAATCACTTTTACTAACTAATTGCCAATTTTTGATTTCAGGATAATTGCAGCGATGAGCCCACCGGACAGTTGGGTATGCAAATGGCAGCGCATCAGTAAGTAGATTTCAGAAATATTTCAATCGAAATCAGTGGAAAGTCAGGGAACCGAAGCAAAATTGTCAGGGAACATCAGGGAAATGGTCTAGAAAATCCATCTGGAGCATCCATTTTAATAAAAAAATAAGTTGTGCCATCTACTGATTACTTTGGGTACAACTGGTCAACAGGTCAGGGAAAGTTAGGGAAATCAGCACTCATATGTTGCCGTGGTCATGAGTTAAGATGGGATCACGTGGGTGCCTGTTTTACAACACTTGAAACATCCTCTTGGAAACAGCAAAAGACAAAACTACACGAAAAATGCTGATTGATGTTTCGAGAGGGAAGGCCTAGTTTTTCTACCTTTTTATTTCGGACTGTTGCTACCTGCGTGTATCACAACTACAAGATTTTTTTTGAATTTTTTTTATCTCGACCCTTCCTCCGAAATGGGCCTATAGGGGTCACTTTCCATCTCTTCCCTGACTGGTAAACGGTGATCCACGTAAGCCCAAAAAAGGGAAACTGACTTTGGGCAAAAAAAAAAAAAAAACTCATGTGTAAAAAAATATAAATTATTATTCATTAGCCTAGACGTGAGTTAAAAGGAAAGTCCCACTTTGTAACAAGTTATATTTAAGTTGTTCACACTTACTAGATATGAATGACTGTGACAATAATAATTGCAGCAAAGTTTTTATTTTGAAGAAATCGCCACGTTTGCCAAATACATAGGCGCCATTTTTCCATAGATTTCAGCAGACACTGAAAGTTGGTGGCGCCCTCTAGTACATGCGTGTCTACATGTTCCACAAGAGCCTATGCCGTTTATCCAGTAGAGGGCGCTGCATACTGTCAGTAAAATGGCGCCTATTTGGGCTTTGCAATTTTCAACCAAATCCATGTATTCGGGACATTTCATTAAATGATTGGTGGGCTCAAATCAAAATTGCAATTTCCATGCCTTTCCTAATTTTACATGCTCTTCCTCCTACAACCCACTTCTTTCAAAGTGGGACTTTCCCTTTAATCTTGGCGAGTCCCAGAATCACCGAATAATGATATATATATATAGCCGAGTTATTACATCTTGATGCCTGCATTTTTGTCACTGTTTAGTACTTTCTGGCTTGGAAACTATACAAGGGGTTATAGTTACTTTCAGATTTAAGTTTGGGTCACTTTCACCCATTTTTTGAAAGTTGGATTCAACTTATGATACATATATCTTAATATTCAAACATTGGATAAGAGAAAACGCTTTTAGGTATTGACCACATTTTGTTTTCGTTATAGATCGCTACACGAAGGGGATGTACGCCATTTCAGTCTCTGGAAGACTTCCGGCCCCCATCGTCCGGGAACTGAAAACCCGGGGGATAACCTACAAATCCAGGGATACGTCTACCAGATAATTTCAACACATTCATTTTGTTCTGTTTATATTGTATTTTCATTTCTAAATATTAAAAACTCGGGTATTTTGTATATTGTGTTTGGAAATGTATTCATTATTTACTAAGTTAGGATTACATTAGTGTATTTCAATTATTTAAGGGGGGAATCTCACTGATTTTACATTAAAAACACCATTGGCGCCATATTGCCCACTAGTGGTGCATAGTGAGAATAAATGGAATTATTCACAATTGGCTGCAACTAGCATCACCTAGTGGTAGCCATGATAACTTTTGCTATTAAAAGTGTCCTTATTAGATTCAAGCAAGGTCAAACAGCTAGCTGTTAAGATTCCTAAGATGGAAAATGCAATCAGCCAATGCATAATAGTTAAACTTATTCTCACCAGATGGCGTTTTGTGAGTTTCTTAAAATGGCTACTCCCGATTTTTCTAGCAGTGTTATTGAAAAGATGATATTGAACATACTATTCCTAATTATTGTTAAGTCTTTTTTACATTAGAATTTCGTTTTTGAAATCCATTTTAATTCCCCTTTCTTTTAAAAATAACTTCAGACTTCCCCTAAATTCATACTTCCCCTTTACAGGTTTGAAACAATGGCGTAACAGTCTTGACCAAAATCCAAAACCAAATTCTGATCCTTCACATGCCAATAAACCATATTTTTCCTTAATTTTTTACGACTAAAATAAATCTTAAGCTTTTTTTTATATAAAAAGTAAGGTTCTGTTTTCTAAAAATAATATCAAAAAGATATTTTAGGGAATTTCTCATACATGGGAACGAAAACTAGCCCAAAATGTCAAGAGTTTCAATTGGTCAAGCCCCAAAAAATGTCTCCCAGCCATTTGTTTGTTTAAAAAAACAGCCCTTCCTTCTGACCCCTTGACCCCCCTCCCTAAAAAACTTAAAAACTTTTCAATGTTTCACTTTTCAGTAATAAATGGTCGGCTTGTGCCTTTGTCCTGCAGGACCTGTCAAAAACTGAAATTTTGAAAATTCAATGGATTCGTCATCTTTTTTAATGCTAGGGGTGTGAGGTCACCTGACTAACCTTTTTAGCCAAAAAAAGCAGCTCATCACTCATTTTCCAAAAAGTTTTTCACGATTTTTCAATAAAAAAAGGAAACTAAAAATATTTTTATTCAGGAGAGGCGCCTTCTTACGTCATCTTGTCAAAGTTGGTGTGGGAAAGTCTCAAAATTGGGCTATTCTTGGACCAGGTCCATTCAATAAGGGCAAGTGGATTAAAAAAGACCCATGAGGTAACAATGGGGCCTTCACCTATAACCTCCAATAGGTCCCAGCTGCCAATTTTTTGGTGGGAAAAGGGCGCCATTTTTTTCTGGAAGGTTTTTACGACGTTGTTTGAACTTTCAACTGTTGTGCTATAACCCCACTGTGCCAATGGCCCAAGAGTCCTGACCTGGGGTCACTATAGGGGCAGGATTCAGAAAAGGGTTTCACCTAAGCTCAGAAAATGTGATTTTCATGATTTTTCACAAAGATTTTCCTGGATTCATACGATTTATTAAGGTTTTAGAGCTATTCATTAAATATTCACTTGTAATTCACAAGGATTCGGAGATTTCTTACCTATTCTGCAGGATTCATTTGGGATTTGCAATTCATAAATATTCCCTGAGCCTTTCTTTGATAGACCAAGATTCATTTGAGATTCATAAGGTTCACAATAAGTTCTTGAACTTTTCTCTAGAATGCATCGAAATATTTGAGATTCACAAAAAATCACTGGATTTTCTCTTCAAAACATAATATTCAAACAGATTCCCTAAAGTTTTATACCTTATTCTTATAATATGCTTCAAAGCATTGAGATTCCTTAGATTCCCTGATTTTCTTTAAAAATCCCAAGAATTGTCTAACTTTCTTTTTACAAAGGATCTGAACACTAATATTCCCTTTAGATTTGCAAGACTACAAGTCTCAAAGATTCCCTGATACGAGCCTAAGATTTTAAAGATTTTCTTGAACTTTTTCTATACAAACTATCTCTTCACTGCTCTGAGATTTGCAACAAACACAAAATTTCCTTAATATTTTCAAAGATTCCCTGATATGTCCATAAGATTCCAAAGAATTTTTTTTCTTTTCTTTTCTTTTACTTTTTATAAAGCATCTGAACACTAAGAATCACTTAAGATTTGCAAGACTACAAGATTCCAAATATTTTCTTAAAATTTTTCTACCAAAATATCATTTCATTGCTCTAAGATTTGCAACAAACACTGCAGACTCACAAAGATTCTCTGTTTCCTTAACATTCTCAGTGATTCCCTGATAAGGTTTCCAAGAATTCTCTTGATTTTTTTTAACTCGTACAATGCATCGGAGAACTAAGATTCACTTGGGATTTACAAGATTACAAGACTCTCAAAGATTTCCTAATCTTTGTCTAAGATTTCTTAATCTTTGTCTAAGATTTCCTAATCTTTGTCTAAGATTTCTTAATCTTTGTCTAAGATTTCTTAATCTTTGTCTAAGATTTCTTAATCTTTGTCTAAGATTTCTTAATCATTTCTTAATCTTTGTCTAAGATATTTCTTAATCTTTGTCTAAGATATTTCTTAATCTTTGTCTAAGATTTCTTAATCTTTGTCTAAGATTTCTTAATCATTTCTTAATCTTTGTCTAAGATTTTAAAGATTCTCTTGATTTTTTTTACGAGGGACCTCAATAGAGCTCTAAAATTCATTTAGCACTTGCAAGACTACAAGCTTCCCAAAGATTCCCTGATATGTAATAGATTCGGAGATTCCAAAGATTTTCTTGAACTTTTTCTACAAGCAAAACACACAAAGATACACTGATTTGACCCTAAAGATGCGTCCACACTATATATATCACAAAGCATCGTTATACATCGAAATTGGTTATACGTTTGTTGTACAACTTGTTACAATAACGTGAACCAAGAAAAATGTTAAATGACATCATGTTATATAACTATTTTTCTTCTATTTTTGTAACTAGTTGTAAAACTTTGCTATATAACACGTTTTTGTTATATAGTGCGGACGCTCCTTAAGATTCTGGATTCTCAAGATTCACGTCCGAGGAGAGGGGAAGCACCAATTCGTCCCTAGCAAAAAGCCCCTGGAATCCCACATCCCCATGGTCCATTTCGTCCAATCCGTTCTCATCATTACCAGTGTTGTCAGATAATGGATATCAGTGCCAAAGATAAGAGATCAAAAGTGATGTTTATGTCACACCATTTAAAGCAGGTGTGAAAAACTCGGTTTGTTGTGGTTTTTCTGAGCTCAAGAGGAGCAAAAGGAGGAGGAGGAGGAGGGGGAAGGAACCAGTGTCTAGGGATATTTTATTCGATGAGAAGAGTGATAAGGCCCTAGGGGAGGAACACAAAACAAAACAAGAAAAAAAACATATCTGGCAACAATGGTGACCCGGTTTCACTTCCAAAAAACCAAGTCAAGGTTAGCGATGGCCCGAAGGGGGATGCTGGGATCAGTATCTCAAAAGAGAGAGAGAGAGAGAGAGAGAAAGAGAGAGAGAGAGAGAGAGAGAGAGAGGAATAATAGCTCCACCTGGGGGACATCACATTAATAATTTTAGGGGAAAACAAAAACAAAAACAACAATAACAAAGGCTTCATAACCCCATCCAATAAAGTATGGCAGCACAACCATAATAGCTTGCCCTTGAAAAATCATTTTCCATGACTTTTCATGCCCGCCTCATTTCATTATTTTTATAACAGAATGTTATAAAATATCAAATCTTATGTTTCGACATATTAAATCTTGCTTAGAAATATCAAATCTTATGTTTCGAAACATCAAATCTTATGTTTCGAAACATCAAATCTTA
>JAQIXP010002258.1:0-15593 GCA_034700285.1 Proteroiulus fuscus
AATATATTTGCAGTATATTTCAGCATATATATTTTCAGTATATTTTAGTAAATACTCAGTAAATATTTAGGATATTTTAGTAAGTGCATGTATATTTTTCTCGTACTTTAGTATATATTTTCGCAAATATATTTTCAGTATATTTTTGCATATATATTTTCAGTATATTTTAGTAAATATTCAGAATATTATATTTAGAATATTTTAGTGCAGCCTTTATTTCTCACGTATTTTAGTATATATTTGCAGTATATTTCAGCATATATATTTTCAGTATATATTTCAGTATAGCTTAGTATATTTTCAGTATATTTTAGTATATCCATTTTCAGTATATTATATTATATAAAGTTTCGGTCTATTTTAGTAAATATTTTTACCCAATATTTTAGTAAATTTTCAGTATATCCTATATAGTTTCAGTATAATTTAGTATATATATTTTCATTATATCTTAGCATACATATTGTTTTCAGTATATTTTAGTACATAAATATTCAGTAATATATTTTCGGTAGGCCTATAATTTGTCCCAATTTGGATAATTTTTCAAATATTTCCCATTGTCATTCTCTTAAAGGCTTAATCACAAAACCTATTTATTTTCCTCCAGTATTTTAGCAGAATTTCTGACACTTTTTTGTGTGAAATGTAACGTGCCCTGTTTTACATAAATCAACAAATGGAAAATGCATTTACGCACATGTCATGCATGTCTTAATGTATTATTAGGGCTGGTATTTACCATAGGGGGCGTGCATGGTCATGCATGCATTTGAATTAATTACATGTAATTATATCGATATATTTTTAGGCTATTTTGGCCTGGATTAATTTGGCCCAATTTAGAAACACATTATAGATTATACCTAAAGCAAATTTGTAATGGAAAGTTTTAGAAATTTGAACATTTTCTGTTAAAAAACAAGGAATTTAAGGACTATTTTAGATGAAATTTTCTGTAATTTTCAATAATTTTTGTTTAATTTTAAATAAAAATATGCAAACATTTTTTGAAAATGTTATAGGGCCCACTTTTAAATGTAGGCCTGACTAGCAATTTTCAGTAAATTGATGCAAATTAAATTGTGTATTTTAATTACAATTAATTTTGGAAAATTTGCAAATTTTTGGTAAAAAAACATCAGGAAAGTTAAGGTCTAGTTTAGAGTCATTTTAAACCTAACTAAAGAAGCTACAAATTTTAGCAAAATTTTAAAGATAGTTTAGGCCCAGCTTTGAAATTTATAGGCCTACTAAAAAAAATATAATTGCAAAAAAATATTTTCATGATTTTTTAGTCAGAATATTTAGATAAAAAAAATTTTTTTTTGCATAAATTGGTTTCGGCCAGAATTTTTATACAAGAGAAATTATTACATATTTTGTAACACTAGCAACAAAAACCATATGCGAGGCGTAGGATACAATTATAAATTATTTCTAGAAAATTTTCAGAAATAAATTCTGTAATTTCTGTAAATTCTGCAAGAATGCAACAACTTACAGTAATATTAAATAAGTTTCTGTTAGTACTTTTGTGCACATCAAGCTATACTTTATCCGCAAAATGTTTTCTATAAATCTATAAATAAAAATTTGGCAGAATTATTTTATCAATTCTGTACCTTTCTAACTTTGAATTTCTTCTAATATTTCTGCAATTTCAACTGTGATTATTAAGAATTAGGCATATAAATAATTTTTAGAAATTCTTGTTTAATTCTCCAGAATTTAACATGGCAGTATACTTTGTAGAAAATCAAAAAATCATATTCAAACTGCCCTTCTGTAAAAAATAATATTTCTGTAAATCTCATCTGACCCAGCTGCTGAACTTCTGCCAAAATGCTTAAATTGAACACAAAATTCTGTGGAATCTGTTCAACGAAATATTTCTGTAAAAAAATTGTTTTCTGAGTTTTCTATACATCAGGATTCTGTTACAATTATATCATGGCAATGCTTTATGCAGAAATCAGATCCAAATTCTCCTCTGACTATATTGCTCTTCTGCCAAACATTTGTAGAACATGTTCAACAGAAATGTTTCTGTAAATCTTTGGTAGAATAGTTCACGTTCGTCGATTTTCTGTTAATCAGCGTTTTCTAAACTCAAATTCTTCAGAATGCAATGCTTTGTAGAAATCTTATACAGTTAAATTCATTAAGGACCCAGCTGCTTTTCTTTAAAAAAATCTTACAGAATCTATTCTACATACATTTATGACAAAGCCAGCTTTTCTGCATAACGCTGAAAATTCTTGTGTTTTCAGTACAATGAGATTTTGGTAGAATAAGCTTTTGCAGAACACCAACATTCTCCTCGGACCCAACTGCCATTCTGCCGAAATTCTTATAGAATTTGTTCTACAGACAAGTATATATATAGACCCATTCTGTTTACTGATATTGTTTAAAATTCTGTTGAAATTTTGTCAGAATCGTATTGGCCTTTCCTTGCAGAAATTCAGCAGAACCGAATTCTCTCGGTGGACCCAACATGCAGCACGCCCTTCTGCCAAAATTCCTATTTCGATAAATTTCAACAGAATCTATTCTATGGGATTTTATAAATAGGCCTGTTTTTCTGTAAATAATGCAAAAATACTGACTTCTGCAGAGTGGAATTTTATCAAAATCAATATTGCAGTGCCTTGCCGAACTCTTGCAGAATCAAATTCTGATCATGAAACTTAACTGCTCTTATGCCAAAATTCCACGTTCGATAAATTCTGACAGAATCTATTCTACAGAATTTTATTTATTCTGTCTGTAATGTTGAAATTTCTGAGTTTTCTGCACAACTAAATCTTGCAGAATCCAATTTTTATAACAGACCCAACTGCATGCCCTTATGCCAAAATTCCTACAGAATGTTTTCTACGTTAGTATAAGTATGGGCCCACTTTTCTGCTTAATTTTGAAAAATCTGCGTTTTCTGTAAATTGAAATTTTGTCAGAATCGACTCAAAATACCTTACAGAAATCCTTCATAGCCAAATTCTCTTAGTGGACCCACCCACATGCCCTTCTGTTAAAATGCCAATTTCTAGAAATTCCCACAGAATCGGTGCTACACGCATCATTCTGTCTCGTCCTACTCTTCTTACAGAAATTCTACATATTCTACACATTAAAATTCTGTCAAAAATCCCACCTAGACCAATTAAAATCACAGCAGCCTCAACTGTCCAATATGGCAAAATTCCCCCTAGCGCATACAGATTTCTCCCAAAAATTTCTCTTTCTGTGGGATTTTTTATTTTCACAGAAATTCTGCTTTTTCTACCCACAGAAATTTTGTCAGAAGTCCCACTTTACCATAAATCAATCACGGCAGACCCAACTGTCCAATATGGCAAAATTCTCCCCAGCCCATTCAGAATCTCCCAAAAATTTCAAATTCCTCTTTTCTACGGGATTTTTATTTTCACAGAAATTCTGCTTTTTCTACCCCCAGAAATTTTGTCAAAAATCCCACTTCACCATAAATCAATCACTGCATCCCCAGCTGTCCAATATGACAAAATTCCCCCAAACCCATGCAGTTTTCTCCCAAAAATTTCCAAACATTCCGCTTTTCTACGGGATTTTTTTATTTTCACAGAAATTTTTATTTTTCTACCCACAGAAATTTTGTCAGAAATCCCACTTCACCATAAATCAATCACGGCAGACCCAACTGTCCAATATGGCAAAATTCTCCCCAACCCATGCAGATTTCTCTCAAAAATTTCCAAAAACTCCTCTTTCTGCGGGATTTTAATTTTCACAGAAAGTGCAGTTCCTACCATTGTGTCCGTGCGAGGGCAGTACAGCGGTCTCCATGGCCATGCGCATCCACAGTGGGTGGCTCCTGTCCACTGCGGGATGCGCCTGCACGCTGGCTGTTGTGGCGACCGTGGTGCCGCCGGATGGATCCTTGACCGGTGGTTCGAAGGCACTTGGGCGATCCGTGGTCAAAAGTAAACACTGGTCAACAGACCAACTCTTGACTTTGACTTTGAGAGAGAGGGTGAGTCACGGTACTGAGCCGAGGTCGAATTATTTGTTAATCCCGGGTGCAAGTTTTTGGTCACACTTGACGAAAAATCCCCAAAAGTTGCAATCGATTGCTGGACGTGCGTCGCGCGTCGGTCAGCGCGTTAAGAGTGAACCACACTCAGGTAACACAGGTGAGGTAAAGCCAGGAGGCCACCTGATAATTCTCGCCTGTTGCTATTGGCCCGGCCTGGGCAAGGTGAGCAATGAGTGGTTCCTGCCAAAATCCAATGTTGGTGCTTGCAGGCAGCTGCTCACACATGTAGGCACGCGCAGACACGTCCCCCCCTCCCCCTAGCCCCCCCCCCCCTCATCCCCACCCTCGGGTTTTGGGCAGGTGGCCACCAGGAGGCGCTGCCTGTCCAATTGTGTACTTAGACCGACCGAACAGGTAGATGCACACCTTTCTACCAGCATGGTGTGGCCTGATTCCTTTACGGGACGAAAAGTTTGGTGTTGGTTTTAGACCAACTAGTTAGGCTAACTATAATTTGTTTTTGGATAGTTAGGACTTGAGAAAATCAGAAACTTTTGTATTGAATATTGACCAGGTTTTACTCGTGCATTAGATTCCGTTACGGGACAAAAGTTTGGTTCGGGTTTTGGACCAGTTAGTTAGGCTAACTAATGCATTTTTGGATAGTTAAGACTTAGGAAACTTGTTTGCTAGGTCAAAAGTTGTCAGACAATTTTGAAGTGAGTGTTGTCACGTGGTTTGAATTTTGAGAAATATTAGAAAATGTTGAAAATCCTTGAAATTTGGGGGAAATGACAATTTTATAGTTTTGGATTAGGAGGCAGGGGGCGCTGAATTGACTAAGTAAAAGTGTTCAGGGAATAATGATTTGTTATTCCCTGAACACTTTTACTAATTGATTGTAATAATTGTAATAATGTAATAATTGTTAATAATTGATTTGTAATATGTTAATGGAGATAAACCAGAGGTCAGGGAAGGTCATGGAAAATTGGTTTTTATTTTTGGTAAGTGGAGAATTTAGGAAATAAAATAAGAAATTCACAGAAAATTTCTCGAAATTTGCAGTAGCGAAGTTTTCATTTTTGAAACTATTTAGCCTTTTGTGAAAATGCTTGCAATTTGGAAAATTTCTTTAAAATTTATAAAAAATCCCTGGAAAATTTGTGAAAAATTTCTGGAAAATTCACGACAGATTTATAGAAAATTCGTGACAAATTCTGGACAATTCTGGAAGATTTGTGAAAATCTTCTGGGAAATTTGCGAAAAATTTCTGGAAAATTTGTGAGAGATTTCTGGAAAATTTGTGAGAGATTTCTGTGAGATTCGTACGAATTTCTGGTAAATTTGGAAAAATTTCTGTAAAATTTGTGACAGATTTTTGGAAGATTTGTGAAAAATCTTCTGGGAAATTTGCGAAAAATTTCTGGAAGCTTTGTGAAAAATATTTCGAAGATTTGCGAAAAATTTCTTTAAGATTTGTGAAAAATTTCTGGAAGATTTGTGAAAAATTTCTGGAAGATTTGTGAAAAATTTCTGGAAGATTTGGGAAAAATTTCTGGAAGATTTGGGAAAAATTTCTGGAAGATTTGTGAACAAGTTCTATAAAATTTCGACAAATTTCTGTAAACTTTGCGACAGAATTCTGGAAAATTTGCTACAGATTTCTGGAAGGTTTGTGAAAAATGTTTCGAAAATTTGTGAAAAATTTCTGGAAAATTTGCGACAGATTTCTGGAAGATTTGTAAAAAATTTCTGCAAGATTTGTGGAAAAATTCTGCAAAATTCAAAACTTGTACAAATATTTTATGGCGAGTAAAATGTGCATCTGGTCAAAGAAAGTCAGTGAAAAATCTACCTAAAGTCTATTTAATTTCATTGTCTAATACATAAATTGGCCCAAAAATGTAAATATTGAAATTTCAATTTAAAGGTGAGGTGGACTGAGCGACCTTGTTTAAGACTCGCTAGGTGGCGCTGGTTCCATTGTTCTGAAAACTTGTCTATAGATCAGTAGAGGAATGGGAAGAACACCTTGAGCATGCCTTAAGTCACATTTCGGCTTGTTATCATAGTGGTAAACAGGCAGGTGACTGATTTCGAACTTTGCCCTCAGGGCTACAAGGGGGCGCTGATGAGGTAGAGGAGGAAGTCTGCTTTTTTAAGTGGGAAAGTTCAGACTGAAGGTGTGCTATAGGCTCATTAAGTAAGGCAAGTCAAATGATTTATCGATATGCTAATGTGATTTTTCACCAAGAGTATTTTAGTTTAAAACTTGATTATGGTGATTCAGAAGTGACTCACGACGCCGCCAGCTTGTTTTTACTTTTCATTATCAAAAATGGCTTTATTAGTCAGTCAGTATGTGATGCAAGACTGACTAATATTTATAAGTTTAAGCGCCATCTATGATTCATATAATCAGACAACCTGATTTTTCATTCACTCAAAATGGTGACAGTGTTGTGTTGTCATAGACTCGTGGCGTCATCTGTGATTCATTTGTTGGAACAATCAATTTTTACTAACATAAAATGGCCACCCGTGTCATTTTAGTGTAGATTGGTGGCGCCATCTGTGATTTAAATCTTTAAATCAACCTTATTTTACCGACTCAAGATAGCCACTCATGTTATTTTAGCATAGATTGGTGGCGCCATCTGGGATTCATATCTTCAGACAACCTGATTTTTCACCGACAAAATGGTGACTGTGTTATGTTGTCATAGACTCGTGACGCCATCTGTGATTCATTTGTTGGAACAATCAATTTTTACTAACATAAAATGGCCACCCGTGTCATTTTAGTTTAGATTGGTGGCGCCATCTGTGATTCAAATCTTTAAATCAACCTTATTTTTACCAAAACAAGATGGCCACTCATGTTATTTTAGCATTTACTCAGCGCCATCTATGATTCATAATTATTTTGAACTTACACAAAATGGCCACCCGTGCTTATACCTTTATCCATAAGTGGGTATAACGTGGATTGACATCATACTGAATAGCGTATAATGACTGATGCAGGTTCCATGAACTGTGCGTATAAATTGATTTGAGTATAAACGGAATAACATATAAAAACCAGGATCAGAAATGCCTATAACCTGCTCTGTGCCTCTCTGCTAATACCACTACCTGAAGTGGGTATAAGGTGGACTAACATCATGCTGACTAGCGTATAATTACTAAAACAAGTTCTCCATATAAATTGATTTGCGTATAAATAGAATAACATCGAAAAACCAAGATCAATGGAAATGCATGTAACTGGATCTGTGCCTCCCTGCTAATACTATACTGCATTCTGCATACTACATACTACATACAACTTTCTTGAACTGTGCATAACCTGAAATGCATATAAATTGACTTGCGTATAAACTGAATAAAATCTAAAATCTGAGCTCGGAAATGCATATAAACTGACATGTACATTTAATTGAGTATAATTTAGATTAATATCATCCTGAATAGCGTATAATGACATATACAAGTTTGGTGAACTGTGCATATAAATTGATTTGAGTATAAACGGAATAACATATGAAAACCAGGATCAGAAATGCATATAACCTGCTCTGTGCCTCTCTGTTAATACCACTACCTGAAGTAGGCATAAGGTGGACTAACATCATGCTGACTAGCGTATTATAACTAAAACAAGTTCTCCATATAAATTGATTTGCGTATAAATAAAATAACATAGAAAAACCAAGGTCGATGGAAATGCATGTAACTTGATCTGTGCCTTCCTGCTAATACTATACTGCATTCTACATACTATATATAACATACAACCTTCTTGAACTGTGCATAACCTGAAATGCATATAAATTTACTTGCGTATAAACTGAATAAAATCTAAAATCCGAGCTCGGAAATGCATATAAACTGATATGTACATTTAATTGAGTATAATTTGGATTAACTTCATCCTGAATAGCGTATAATGGTTAATGCAAGTTCCCTGAACTGCGCATAACCTGAAATACATATAACTGAACTCATGCACAAAATCCTGTTTCTAAGGGCAATTTGCTACAATTGTGCAAGCAACAATTTTTTTTCATTGAAATTGTAAGAATATTTTATTCTTTATTTTTACGATTTCTCAAATTAGATCTACTTCATTTCGCAAAAATTCGCGAAAAAAAATCCACAAGATACAATTCTTCCCTTTGACCTTTTTGTATACTTTGTTGATTTTCCACCAACTTTTATTCTGAAATATGGCCCAGTACAATGCACTCTTTTTATGAATATTTGCACGAAATGTATCACTTTTTTTGTGATAATGGTAGTACCAATTGCCGAAAAGATAACAGAATATTTGCGAAAATGTAAGTGAATTTTTGCCACTTAACTGCCATTGTGAATCTAGGCACTAAAGCATAAATCTTTTGTAGTTTTTTTCAAAATAAGCAATGGGTTTCGAGGTCAAAATAAGCATTTTGATAATAACACAATGTATTATTGAATTTAGTTGTGATGTTGGTTAGGCTTAGAGCTTCTGTAAATATTTTGAAAAAAAGCTTCAAAGAAAATAATGCATTCTTTGCAAAATATTCAAATACTTTTCTTTACTTGTATTATAAGCCTATTCTTTGAAATTAAAATATGGGCTTTTAATTTTTTTCCATGATTTATAATTTTTCTAACTAAAATTGGAGCAATGTGAATTTTTTTGCAAAAAATGTTGCCCTTTGTTCAAATTATAAAATTATTTTTTTTTAGGAAAAAGTTGTAAATATATTATGGAAATAGTTTTTATAAAAGTTTAAAATTTTACAAAATATTCTATAATATTTCTTTCAATTGAAAAATGGAAAATTCTAAATTTTTGCAGAAAAAATGTGGCACTTTCTGTTAGTTACTTTAAAATTATTTTATTTAGAAAAAAATTGTGTAAATTAATTTATGGAAAAAGTTGCTACATGGTATTTACAATTTTTCAAAAAAAATATATATTTTTTTTTAAATTAAAAATAGACCAATGTAAAGTTGTGCAGAAAGTGTTGCACTTTCTGCTAATTAAGTATTATTTTTTTTAGAAAAAAAAATAGTGAATTAAATTTTGTAAATAGTTGCTCACTAATATTTATTTTTCTCAATAGTTTATGCATATTTCTTTAAAATTAAAAATAGAAAATTGTAGATTTTTGCAGAAAAAAATGTGGCATTTTGTTCCAATTATCATAAAATTGTTTTATTTGGTAAAAAAATTGTAAACTAAATTATGAAAATAGTTATTTGATGAATTTTAGTTTATTTACCCTGTATAGGATTTTATTTAATTAAAATAAACTAAAGTGAAATTTCCTTGTAATGTTATATTTCTTAAAATTATTATTAAATTATTTTATTTAAAATTAAATTGATAAATGAAATTATAGAAATAGTTTCTATTTGGTCTTTAGTTTTTCTCTATTGTTTATAATTTTAAATAATTAAAAATAAATCTGTGGGAAATTTTGCAGAAAATGGTCACTTTTTATAAATTAGTAACGTAATATTTTGTGTAAATTAAAATTTATAAATGAAACTTTTAAAATAAATCAATCGCAAGTTTTGCAAAAAAACTTGCACATTTTAATAAATATAAAGAAATATTTTTATGTATATTATGTTCTTTATGGACTTTAAATTTCAAATAAAAATAAACCATGAACTTTTGCAGAAAATGTTGCAATATATTTGTATTTAAAAAAAATTATTAAATATTTTTTGAAACATTCTTAAAATTAAAAAAGAAACCGTTTACATAATATTTGATATAAAATTCAAACTAGGTTATTTACACAATTTTACATCAAACTGTACTTAAAATTTTTTTGAAAAATAGAAGCAAAATTTATTACATTTTTTTTTTTATTATAAAATTCTCTTTTTTCTCATAAATAACCTTAAATTCTGTTAAATTTTGCAAAATACTCAGCAGAAATCGAGAATTTACATAAACCCTTAATAATTTTCTCAGAAATTTGTTAGCATTAGCAGGTGCACAAGAACTAAAAACTTGCTAAACTGGAGTCAATTTTTTTGTATAAATGAGATATTAATATGCGAAAGGTGCATTTTTGCAAAATTAATTTGATATTCAAGCCATGCATTTACATTGACTAAAAGCAGCTCTATGTAATATTTTATTACAATTTTAAGTATTAGAACATAAGTGTTAATCATTTTTATTTATAAATTACATTGATTTATTTTTTTGCAAAAAAAATAATTACTAGTTTACGCATTTAATAACTGCTTGCTAAAGGCATGTTTTTGGGAAAATTACCTTTCAATTATGATGCTAGAAACATCAAAAAGGCAGATTTTTTTTTGCAAAATTTTACTAAAAAGTCTGAGGCAGTAATCTAATTTTTATGTAAATTTTTCCAGAAAATATTTAAGAATTGTGACATAATCTCATTTGCATTTTGCAAAAATTGACATGTAGTTTTTTTATAACTGGAATATTATTTTTCAAATACTTTTTAAATTCTGTCTTACCTGAAGGATCCATGACTGAGTTTTAAGTCAGTGACTAAGTCACTATTGTTGTACTGCACACTGAAAAATTATCAAAATTTAGAATTAATAATTATTGTAATTATTATATAACAAATGTTACATAACATTTGTCCTTGAAAATCAGTGAATATGGCAATTTTATTACATTTTCATTTTGCACCTGAGCCTAGGGGAATGTTTTGATTTGTACATTAGAATCTGTCTACTTCTAAAACCCAAACCTACAGACAATAAGTTAGGATCTTAACAGCAGACGAATCCTAACCTACAGATCTCATTCGTTGGTTTGCTTTACCTACATCTTGGTAGGCGCATTTTGGCGTTGTGATCTGCTCATGGGCTAATGTGATCCAGTTTACAAGTACTTCTTAACTGCATCATAGATTTTAACCCGACAGCACTGCTCCCTGTGTTTTTCTGTTATTTTAATTGATGAACTATTTAGGTATAGATCACAAGTGGGTATCATATGTTGCCTGGTGCTGTGATTCTGCCACTGATCTCTATCCTAACTGGATACCTGAGTGAGAAAGAGCAGGAAGTACGTTGAAGGGGTGTAACTTGAAAGGCTGAATGTGTACTGACGTCATTTGACTTTCCAACATGGCGCCCACGCATGCGCAAAGCATTGTTTTTGAAATGCTTTCAGCAGTTAACCAAAGATTAACCATAATTTTAGCAGTTAACCAAAGATTAACCATAACTTTAGCAGTTAACCAAAGATTAACCATAACTTTAGCAGTTAACCAAAGATTAACCATAACTTTAGCAGTTAACCAAAGATTAACGATAACTTTAGCAGTTAACCAAAGGTTAACTATAATTTTAGCAGTTAACTAAAGATTAATCATAATGTTAGCAGTTAACCAAAGGTTAACCATAATTTTAGTAGTTGATTAAAGATTAATTATAATTTTATCAGTTAACCAAAGATTAACCATAATTTAAGCAGTTAACCTAAGATTAACCATAATTTTACCAGATAATCAAAGATTAGCCATACGTTTAGCAGTTAACCAACGATTAACCACTATTTTAGTAGCTAACCAAAGATTAACCATAATTTTAGCAGTTAACCAAAGATTAACCATAATTTTAGCAGTTAACCAAAGATTAACCATAATTTTAGTAGTTAATTAAAGATTAACTTTAATTTTAGTAGTTAATTAAAGATTAACCATAATTTTAGTAGTTAATTAAAGATTAACCATAATTTTAGTAGTTAATTAAAGATTAACCATAATTTTAGAAGTTAACCAAAGAGTAACCATAATTTTGCATTTGACCAAAGATTAACCATAATTTTAGCAGCTAACCAAAGATTAGTTATAATTTAAGCAATTAACCTTAGATTAACCATAATTTTAGCAGTTAACCAAATAGTAACATAATTTTAGCATTTGATCAAAGATTAACCATACTTTTAGCAGTTGACCAAAGATTAACTATAATTTTAGCAGTTAACCAAAGATTAACCATAATTTTAACAGCTAATTAAAGATTAACTATAATTTTAGCAGTTGACCAAAGATTAACCATAATTTTAGCAGTTAACCAAAGATTAGTTATAATTAAGGCAGTTAACCTAAGATTAACCATAATTTTAGCAGTTAACCAAAGATTAGTTATAATTAAGGCGGTTAACCAAAGATTAGTTTTAATTTAAGCAGTTAACCTAAGATTAACCATAATTTTAGCAGTTAATTAAAGATTAACCATAATTTTAGCATTTAACCAAAGGGTAACCATAATTTTAGCATTTGACCAAAGGGTAACTATAATTTTATCAGTTAACGAAAGATTAAGATGTCTTTGAGCATGCGTGGACGCCATGTTGGGAGCTCAAATGACGTCAGCAATATTTGGGTACCACCCACAAATTGCTCAGTGGTGACCTATTACAAACAGTTATCCAGTTAATATATAGAGATCAATGATCCTGCACGCCAAAACGACACAGGCTTCCGCAAAAACACCCTGTAACCAAAGGGATACTCAATCACAATGCCAACACATGCCTTATGATCTGATCTTATTACAGAATGTGACTCCCCATCAGACCTTGGCCTCGGTGATCTTCTAAAAAGGTTTCTGGAAACCTGGATCCAAAAATATAACTTTTCTTCAAAGTTTTCTGCTAGTTTTGGAAAAATTTGATGGAAAAAAAAGTTGTCAGTCGTGATCCTTCACTGACCAGAAATCTGGTTTTCATGGAACCTATTTATATTCATGAACCAATTTTATGACTGAAGAGTTTTGGCGTATATGAACCAGCCCCTCCCTTGTTCTTGACTCTGCCAAAATCAATGCAAAACGATATTTTGATCTTGGGACAGGTGAGGTTTGACCCTATTTTTGTGGAAATAGGAAAAGCTTTTAAACTGTAATTTTTTTTTTGTTACCTGTTATTCTGTTAATCCATATATTTTGATATTGTTTATGGTTACCACAAAATAGCATTTTAATTCATTGCATGATGTTTTGTGGCAAACCCAGTTATGTTTAGTAAAGTTTTCAAAATCACTTCACCATAATTTATGTTTGAAGGTTTGTTAACGTGCTGTTTTGTATCTGTTATTAAACCTTGTTTTGGGACAGCTGGAAATAATTTTTGGCAGTTTGGGAAAATGGTTATGAAATCATTAAAGGGACAGTCCCACCTTGTGACAAATGAATCTTAAAATTGAGATTATTAATAATAATGAAGGGCAGTCTTAATAATAATTTCAGTTCAACGAATTGTAATTCAGAAATCATGATGTTTCCAAAAAAATAAGATGATAGGCGCCATTTTGTATTTAGTCCCCACCAGGGTCGTCGAGTGGCCTGATTTCTTGGCATTATTATTGTGACCTGACCGTATGAGGGCGCTAGTAGTGCATGACCAATAGAAAATTGCCGATGACCTGACCGTATGAGGGCGCCAGTAGTCTTTTACCAATAGAAAATGGCTGAAGGTCACGGTAAAGCCAGAAATGTTTGACCTTCAGAGTAACTAGATATTATTGCCATCTAGCGTCAACTTTTGGCAACTATAGAAACTCAAGTCACAATTCGATCGCCAGTTGGTATGGTCGAAAAAGCATTGAAGCAGACGACAGTTCCTTCACCTAAATATACTACACCGTGGTCCCCACCCAGGCAGAACGGCGCTGCATGCATGGGGGGTTCAAATTGGCTTCACTTTATCGCTATGGAATAGTTATGTGCATTCTCTGTTTAAGCCAAAACTTGTATACCATCAAGTTTATAACTAGAGGGATTGACATCCCAGTTATAACGTCAATAACTACGTGGGTGGAGCAATGATATCTCAAATATGACGTCAGTGAAATCGGTCTATACTGATGCTTACAGAATTACAGCCCTCGCCGAAGGAAAACATCCCGAAACATGCATTACAACAACATATTGTTCACAATAACATGTTGTAAACATGACTAATGTTACCCGTGTGCCAATTTCCTCTTGATCATCTCTAAACTGACCCTGATCACGAGGTAACAGTTTCGATACATGAATACTATCCTTGATTTATTTAATTTTTATGAAATCAAGGCTGTTTTTAATGTGCTATTATGTATTTCAATGGGTTTCAAGCCGGTTGGCAGGTGCCTCTTCTCAGTTTTCTGCCTGAGGAAGGACATGTGGCCGGACTCAAGGTAGGAGTGAAGGAGTGGTCAGTCTGTGGTCAGTGTTAGACTCGCCTCGAAGGGTCACGGGATGACCTCACGGACTAGCGGCACGCGCCTAGTCGCCGGCCTGTCGACTATAACTTATTTTCTGATCTAAGAATTCAATTCACCTGTTCCTATTTTTACCCTTTGTTTTGCCCCTCCCCTTTCCCTTCCCCCTCCCCACAGATCCCCCCACTCCCCCAACCCCACCCCATACTGCAAAAGTCAATGCGGAAGATGCTAAAAATAGGAATGTTTTCGGGTTTTCTGTGAACTGAACTAGGTTTGGCTCACCTTAATTTTTAGACTAGTGGTCGTGAGTCACGATCGTGGGGATTTTGAAATTGGATTTTATGTAAATTCTTGTTAATGGTGGTATTGCTTGGATCGATTTTGAACAGCTGATTGCAAATCATGCGATTTTATAAAATCTTTGATTTAAATCGAAGAAATTTGTTACCAGTATTAATCAAGATTTCCTAGGATTCACCATTTTTGTTACAAGATTCTGTTAAGCTTTCTTTGAGATTTACTAATTTTGTTACCAGTATCAATCAGGATTTCCAAAGATTCACCATTTCTGTTATAAGATTCTGTTACCATTTATTTGAGATTTGCTAATTTTGTTACTTGTAGCAATCAGGGATTTTGTAAGATTCACTCATTTTGATATAAGATTCTCTTTGGATTTCTTTAATATCTACCCATTCTGTTATCAGTATCAATCAAGAATTTGTAGGATTTACCCATTTTGTTACAAGATTCTGTCAGGATTTTTAGAGATTTACTAATTTTGTTACCAGTATCAATCAGGATTTCCTAAGATTAACCTGTTTTTCTTAAACGATTCTATTAGGATTTCTTTGATATTTATATACGTTGTTAGTTGTTACCAATATCAAACAGGATTTCCTAAGATTCACCCTGCATTTTAAGATTCGCTTAGGATTTCTTTGATCTCCACTGAATTCTGAAATTCTGATTGATACTGATAACAAGATTAGTAAATTTCAAAAAAATTTCAACAGAATCTTGTAACAAATTGGTGAATCCTACGAAATCCTGATTGACTAGGATTTGAGATTTACCCATTTTAAACTTGCTGGAACAGAATCAATCAAGATCTCCTAGGATTCACCCATTTCGTTGGAAGATTCTGCTAAGATTTCTTTGAGATTTATCCATTTTGAACTTGCTGGTAACAAAATCAATCAGGATTCACCCATTTCGTTTGAAGATTCTGCTAAGATTTCTTAGAGATTTACCAATTTTTAACTTGCTGGTAACAGAATCAATCAGGATTCACCCATTTCGTTTGAAGATTCTGCTAAGATTTCTTAGAGATTTACCAATTTTTAACTTGCTG
>JAQIXP010002259.1:0-15593 GCA_034700285.1 Proteroiulus fuscus
TTAATTTACTACAAAATGTATAAGTTCGATTTTGTTATTACGTGCATTTTATATTTATTTATCGAATTTCAAAGTTTGTCGTTGAGTTTTTTGCCACATTTTGCCCGATCGTACGGCTCACGGGGCAGATAAACAAAAAAATCATGCATAACTTTTTAGTAAATTTAATTGTCCTTCATAAAAAATCAAACCCCGTCAAATTATTTAAGCCATTCTTGATTAATTTGTACTTTTATTTAACATGGAGATTCGCATAGGAGCATGCATGCTCTAAAAAGTGTGGACAGCCCCCTTAAAGGTTCACTGGAGAGTCATCAGACTTAACTTGGGATTCACCATAATCCACAGGAGATTTCCCAAGATTTATATCAATTCCCCTCGTGATGATAAAATCTTATCGATATCGTTCCGACGAATTGACGTAAATTCCTCAATTTTACTCAGCTTGACCATGGTTAGCGGCTCAGTTTTTTTTACATGATTAGTTAGCGTAGTTAATGGCGATTATTCCTGATATGCTCCAATAAATAAATAATCACAGATAATATCCATCCACTCTCTCACGTCTTCCAGTCCCGTTAAAAAAAATTCAAGCTGGTGGGGATCGAACCTGCAACCTTCCCATTTCCAGACCCATGCACTAGCCATTGACTTGCCGCTGGCAATGCATTTTTGTCAAGTTAAATTACATTTTTACTAGAAAAAGGTACAGCGAATTTTTGTGGAACTTTCTAAAATGTTTTGCAATGCATAATTTTGTGTGAATTTTTTAAATAACTGCATTTTTGTGCCTGTTTTTTATTTATTTATAATTAGTTTTATTATTATTATTAACAGGCAATGCATAATGTGCCATTATAGATGCAAGCTATAGAATCTCTGTGGGTTTTAAAGTCTTGAAAAGTTTTTGAAATTCCCTGGGAAAATTTTGCAATAATTTCACGGGAAAAAATTCTGTAAAATGTTGAAAATGCGTGAGTTTTTTGGAAAATTTTCTTAAAATTAATGGCGTTTTTTACAAATTGTAAATAAATATAGAACTGAATTTTTTAATATAAATTTCTTAAAAATTGAAAAAAAAAATATATTTGCGTAGTTGGAATTAGATACGGGAATTTTTGAAAAATGTGCTGTACCGTTGTTATAAATAGATTTTTTTTTGAAAAATTCTGAAAATTTCTTAACTACAAAAAAATTAGGCTAATCTTAAATTTTTGAAAATTCTAGGAAATTTTGCGATATTTTTGAATATAGATTCGGAAAATTTGTTGAAAATTTGAGAAAAAACAAGAAAGGGATAATTTTTGTAATTGGGAAAACAAAAAAAAATAGTATTTGAAAATTCCTTAAAAATAAATTTTTTTTCTGGAAAATTTAACTTATTTTTATCGAAAATTTGAGAAATTTTCAGATATTTTAGCTTAAAAAAATAATTATTTATTTTTCATGAAAAGAAACTACATTGGAATATTCCTAGAAGGAAGTTTTCTGAAATTTGTGCACAATATTTCAATAATTGCTTACAATTCTGAGCCCTATGCAGAAAAAATTTCAAAATTCTGGATTAAAATTTCAAAATAATTGAGAATTTTCTGATATTTGAACTTATAAAAATTATTAGTTATATTTTATGATAAAATACCACATTGGAATATTCCTGGAAGAAATTTCTCCAAGATTTGTGCACAATATTTGAATAATTTCTTAAAATTCTGAGTCCTGTGCAGAAAAAATTTCAAGAATTTTGGAATAAAATTTGGTAATTTTCTGAATTTTTTCCTTTAAAATTTGGGAAATTCATTAAGAAATCAGATGAGTTTATGCTCGATTTTATCATAATGTGAGTGCATGTTTGAAAAATGTCTATTGGTGTGAGAATTTCTGTAAATTTTGACAAATTGAGCCTGGAAATGTGCATTAATTTCAACGGTTTTTGCTATATGACTATCCTAGCTTCTATTTCACGAGTTTTTATTCAAATATTTGCAAAGGGAATTTATAAGTATTTTTTTCACAATGTAATTTCAGCTTTTGCTATTCCAAAAATCCCCAAATAGTCAATAGAATTCACCTATATGGGCATTTTAGAAGTGGAAATTCTACACATGAAGAATTTGTCATTTCTTTGCATAAACTGCATAGGCTAGTAAATTATTTCTGGGATTATTCTGTGAAGGTTGAAAAACGCTTGTTATTTAATAAAATGAATTGAGAATTTGTAAAATTTTGAGAATTTTATTGGGACTATATGTTAGTGCGTGCTAATACGGCATAAGAAATGGGTGCAATTGGTCGGCCACCTCACTTTCATATTCATTCGCACATCAAATTTTCTAATTACGTTATTTACTGGTTTTGCCATAATTTTTTTTAAATACATAATTTAGAAATATAATGTTTAGCTCAAAATTCGTTCATAATTCATATTTAACCTAATTAGAATTTTTGAAATTTTAAAAACATTTGGAACTACGTTTTCATGCGTAGTGAAACTATGGTTGAAATTGGCCTACCTATTCACTTTTATGTATTCGTGCGCGCTGTGGAATTTTGGAACGTTTTTTGAATTCCATTTTTTCAAGCTTTTTCGCAAGTAATTGTCGGGAAATTGTATTTATAGCTTATATTATCGTGTAAGTGAAGGATTTATTTTCGATTGTGAACGTAATGGCTTCAGCATCGTGATAGAAGACCAGTACGAACAGCTAATTTGTGAGTAATACCATATTTTCATTTCAATTTCTTCCAGAATAAATTTGGCGCCATTTTGGACCAGATCACACCGTGGACCAGATATAGCTAATTAAGGAATCAGAAATTTGATTTGGAATGAGTCTACAAAAAATATCCTTAAATTACCATTGTACTATTTGCAGTAGCACTCAGATTTTGAGGGTATTTACTATTTAGCAGTGAAACAGAAAATCCTGCAAATCTTGCACACAGATTTCCTAAGTCCTCTTGTTCTTCTTCCTTCCTTTCCGCAAAGCCTGCAATCTGTAGATTTTTCACTATGCAGATTATCATCTGGGTTTTAAATGTTGCCATAGTTGTGTTGTCCATGTACTTGACCATATAGAAAGCTAGGCTGAGCCTGATAATGTGACTAAAACCGAGATGCTACATTTTCTAAACTGGAATTCAATTCAGTCTCGAAGGGAAGATTTGTTCAAGAGGTTTCATTTGCCATGTAATTTAAATTTAGTTTCAGATATCTTTACCCCGAAGGTATAAGAATATTATACGGGTTCCTAACCGATTTTCATAAAAATAGTATTAATCGGTAGATATTACCTCCTAGTTTCCCGTAATACCATTTTTATTTGGGGCAAAAGAGCGAAAGTATTTTTAAAAAATAAAAATGTGTTCCCGTTTAACATGGCGGCCTATGGGAAATCGAAACTTCTAAAATTCAGGTGAGAGTGATTGATTTTTACCTTTTAGCCATGCAAAGTACATATGATATTGTTAAACCGGAACATATTATTAATTGAATTAAGGTATGTTAATTTTTTATTGAAATTTAGCGCGCAATTCCACTATTTTAAGCAAGATACAAATTCGAACGAGTTGGCCTAATGCCTCTATGGGTCGTTTACATTGCCTAACTGGGGATCAAAGCCCCACCTGACCCGGGGCTTTGCCCCCAAACCCCCTGCTACTTAAGTTGACCTAACCTGACCTAACCTAAACAGAGTAATAAGGTCAGCTTACCTGCATTTTGGAGAACTTTTCATTTTCCATAGGCTGCCATGTTAAATGGGAACAGATTTTTATTTTTTTTAAATACTATCGCTCATTTGCCCCAAATAAAAATGGTATTGCGGGAAACTAGGAGGTAATGTCTATCTATTAATACTATTTATATGAAAATCGGTTAGGAGCCCGTATACCATACTGATACCAAGCCGAATAGGCCTACTAACGTTAGAGGTAGGCAGGTTCACTCCAATCCTCTGAAGGAAATGTTGGCTAGAACGGATGCTTATTATTGGTTCTTTTTCTTACGTGCATTAAGACAATGGAATAATCCTCCTAAAAATAGTTGAAAATTGTTAGGAAATCAATTTAACGATGATGTTCAAGTCACAACTGTATGACGTGGGAGTTCCTCCTATCATAACCCCCTACCAAATGGCATCATGATATACAGATCATAGGTTATTGAGTTGAATTGAATTGAATACACACATAAGCGGAATATATTTTGCTCAAACTATGTTCAAACTCGATTTATTTGCTGAAAATCCCATGTATTCAAGCAGTAAACCTGCCAATTTGTATACAGAAAGTTGGTATGTGCTCAGTTTTTCATGCAAAAATTTCAGCTGGTTCCAAAACATAAAAAAAATTTCGGTATAATTTCTTTCCTGGCTGCTTGGTGGCGTAAAATGAACTAAGTTAAGTTAGTCGGACTAGCAAAAAAAAATTCTCGGTAAACTGCAGAATTTCTGAAACTGGAATTTTCTTGCAGTAGGGCCTACGCTCTATTAATTCCCTTGAATTTCAGCAAAATCAGTAAAACTGCAGTTTATTTAAATTATTTTGGAATTTTTTTAACTAGTGGAAGGGGTTGGTGATTAGCGTCTCATTACAGGTCGCTTGACAGCGATATTAACTACCAGTATCAGCTCGTCCAATCCCTCGTGAACGTTAACGTGGTTGATTTGCGCTAAACTCGGCTGGGAAATCATATCCTGGAAGTCCACATTGTTGTATGCTTCAGTCTGAAGTGAAACAAGCAATTGAGTCGAGTTTATTTATCAAATAAACCAGGTTTAAATTTAGTTAATTTTGGTTGGAAATTCACCGACAAGTCGGTGCTGTCATTTCGGCTTCGTGGCAACACCGAAGTTCCTCTGTAAACTGCAGAAGTTCTGCATTTTACTGATGTAGAAACTGTACAAAATCCGACTGTTAGCGAAACTAAACATGCAGAAAAACTGAAAAATACTGCAGAAATTCTGCAACTTTCCTGATTCTAAACTGCACAGAATTCGATTTTTTAAATTATGATGCTAAAACTGCAGTTTCCCTGATGTTAGAACTTTACAAAATACAATGCCCAATGAAATAAAATTTGCAGTAAAACAGAAATTCTGCATTTTCCTGATGCGAAACTGCAGAATCTAATTTCTTTATAAAATACTGCAAAAAAAATGTAGAATTCTCAGTTTTAGTTATGTTAAATCTACAAAATCCAACGAAACGAAAAATGCAGAAATACTGCTACTTTCGTGATCGTAAACTTCACAAATTCGGTTTCTTATAATGCTAAAACTGCAGTTTTCCTAATGAAATGTTAGAACTGTACAAAATCCAATGCCTAATGAAACAAAACTTGCAGAAAAACAGGAATACTGCAGAAATTCTGCATTTTCCTGATGCTAAAACTGTGCAGAATCTGATCTTTTATAAAACGAAAACTGCCGAAAAATGTTGTCGAATTCTGCAGTTTTCCTGATGGTAAAACTGTACAAAATCCGACGCCTAGCAAGAAAAAGAATGCAGAATAACTGTAAAATACTGCAGAAATTTTGCATATTTCCTGATACTAAACTACACAGAATTCAGTTTCTTATAATGCTAAAACTGCAGTTTTCCTGATGTTAGTACAAATCCAATGCCTAATGAAACAAAACTTGCAGAAAACAGGAATACTGCAGAAATTCTGCATTTTCCTGATGCTAAAGCTGCAGAATCTGCATAAATCTGCAGAAAACTGTTGAATTCTGCAGTTCTCCTGATGTTAAAACTGCATGTACAAAACAGCTTTCCTGATGTTAAAACCACAAAAACTGATGCCTGGCAAAACAGAAAAAGCAGAAAAACTGAAAAACTGCAGACATTCTGCAACTTTTCTAATATTAAACTGCACAGATGTTAGAACCGTAGAAAATCCAATGCTTAATGAAACAAAACTTGCAGAAAAACAGGAATACTGCAGCAATTCTGCATTTTCCTGATACTAAAACTATGCAGAATCTGATCTCTTATGAAACTAGAACTACAGAAAGCTGTTTATTTCTGCCTATTCCTGATATCAAAACTACATGCACAAAAAAAATAAATTTTCCTGATGTAACTAATTTACAAAATTTTAATGTATTATGCAACAAAAACTGCCAGAATATTGCAAAAATTCTAAGTTTTTTAGAATGTTAAAAAAAACTTCTGAAAAGTGCAATGTTCTCAGTTTTTTGCAGTATCCTCCAGGTTTTATTTCTCAAACTGCAGAATTTTTGTGGTTTACCAAAAAACTTTTTCACTTTGGTGGAAAAAGATTTCAAAACTGATATTCCCGACTATTTTAGCACATTTTTAAAAACTCGCATTATGCACCAAATAACTCGCACCGAACTGTCGCTGCCGCACCTAAATGACTGCACCGAATTAATTTTCACACACCGGACATACACACCAATTTAAATTTGAAAATAATTTCAATACCTTCAGCTGGGTGGCTATATGGTCAATTTGCTGCCTCCAGTACCCACGACCCGGGCTGCCCTTGACCAGCGGGTTTGAAATTCTTTGAATTTTGCTCGGTCCGGTCTGGCTGCCTTGTTCCACGTACAGTTTCTCCTCCGGTTCGGTCGTTTGACTCGCCTTGACCTCCGTGCTGCATTCAGTTCCGACTTTTTTGGAAACCACTTGCACCTCAGGCGCTGGGTTTCGTACCGGAGACGTCTTGGCCTCGGGGTCCGTCTGGGTGTTCTGGTCGAATGTTTCAGGAACGGCTTGCAATGTCTGGTCGAATGTTTCGGCAACGGCTTGCACGCCTCTGTCCACATGCTGAACCATCCGGAAAATTATTAAAAAATTCAGAATTTTGTCGAATTTCTTGCATTTATCAGAATATCAAAGTTGTTTCAAATTCCTAATTTATTTTCGAAATAAATGAACGGGAACCTTTATCTCGTTTGGAACGATGTTGCGTTCAGGTTCACTTGTATTTCCTTCGTTAGCATAATTGTCCATACTTTCTCGGTCCTTGTTTTCCGGTTCTTCCTGACTTTCAAAATGTTCTTGTTGGTGCGATTCGGAATCGGCGAGAAAGTCCAGAGGATTCCGGACGTCGTCTTTCATTGGCAGTATGTCGTCGCCTGCAGAATCAACATCGATTTCGGCATTCTGAAAGTTAAAAGAAATTAAGCACATCAGGGTTTGCTTGTAATTTACGGTGTGCAAAGACGTACTTTTTGATTAGAACTTTGAGCGTGGAGCTCGCTCATTTCCTCCTCTTGCTCAACCGGGCTGCATCGGTCATCCGTGGCCACATCAGTCGGCTCGACCCTGAAATTGTTTTAAGAAACAGAAAATAAAAAGAAAGTCTCACCCTGTAGCGAGTTCATTTTCAAATTAAGTCAATAAAAAGTTGAAACGAGTACCGGCACTTAAATTAAAATTGTAATCAAACTTACAATTTTCTAAGCAACAAGAACAGCGCCATATTGCCGAGTAGTGGCGCATGGTGAGCAAATGCGTAATTATTCATTTTCATTTTTACAACTAGCGCCATCTGGTAATTCCTATGCAGAAGTCCTTTCAATGGCGAAATCAGGGTGAATTAATCTAGTAACTAACAGGTGGTGCTAGTAGTATAATGAAAAATAGTTCCATATCTGCTCACCATGGACCACTAGTCGGCAAGATGGCGCTGTCTTGGCAATAGTACTTTCTAGTAATTGATGTTAATTTAAAATTAAATGCAAATAAGATAACATAAATATTAAAATTAAAATTTTATTCTGGCTTAATTTCTTACCATGAATTAATAATTTTGTTAAAATACTAATTCAATTGCTGGACAGCGCCATATTGCCGACTAGTGGCGCATGGTGATCAAATGTGGAACTATTCTTTGTCATTTTTATTACTAGCATAATCTGCTAGTCATTTGGATCTAATTAACTACCTGATTTCACCCGTGAAAGGACTCTTCTATAGTAGCTAACAGATGGCGCTAGTTGCAAAAATAAAAAAGTTCCACAATTGCTCGCCATGCGGCAGTACTCGGCAATATGGCGCTGTCCATGTTAGTCAGAAAATTCATGATTCCTGGTTAATGGTAAGTCTGATTCAAATTATATTTTTGAGTAGTTCATTAAAACATTCCAGACTGTATTTCAGAAAATAATTTGAAAAAAAAATAATTTTGTGAGAAACGTAAATGTACTCGGCACCACAGAAACACTTACGAAGGTTCTGGAATCTCTGCAAATCCCGTGTCTTCGGGTGGGATTGCCTCTTCGGCATTGTCCATTCCTCTGACTTCTCCAGAGTCTCGCCGGTTCACTTCCTGTGCCTCGACATTAGCGTCCATGGTGCCACAATATTTCTCTGACGGTTCCTCCTCGGAGCCGCCGTGTGGGTTACCAGGTCCATCGTCGCTGACGACGGTCACTTCCTTTTCGCCTTTAGCCGATGCCGAACTCGCAACAACCTGAAACGACTTGGTGACGATGGCGCTCTTCTGCTTCGACTTCTCGATGACGGCGACGGCCTTGACTGTCCGAGGCTTGGCGCTGCTCTTGAGGACAAACGGCTTGGAGTAACGCAGGGTAACCTTGCTCAGGTTCCACGTCTCGAATGGTTCCGGCGTACGCCCGTTGACGGTGAAATAGATCACGGCACCGGGTGAGTCGCAGGTGATCTCTATCTGGGTCTTCGAGTCGATGGTCTGCTTGCCCTTGTGGTACACTTGCGGGCACAGAGGGGTGATAGCGGGTGTGCTAATAACGGTCTTGGAACTCATGGTCACGGTGACCCTAGTCAATGGTTAATTAAGACCGTGAGTGATGAAAAGTGTACCAACATAACAGGCTGTGTACTAATTCTGGAAAATATTGAAATTTTGATTATCAGAATAGCACATGCGTATTCTGATCCTGGAATATCTGGACATGTACTGGAATCTTATTCTGATACAGGAATTTTGATTATCCTACTGGAAATTTTTAGAACATGTGATAATTGATTCTGGATTTCTTGGAAATATATTGAAATTTTGTTGTGATACTGGAAATTTGCAGAACATGCGATTACTGATCCTGGAAATATGCTGAAATTTTATTCTGATATGGGAAATGTACTGGAATTTTGATTATCCTACTGGAAATTAAAACATGCGATAACTGATCCTGCAATTCCTGGAAATATGCTGATTTTTGTTCTGATTTTGTTCTGATAGGATAATCAAAATTCCAGTACGTTTCCAGTAGGATAGTCGAAATTCCAATACATTTCCAATTAATACAATACAATTAAAACATGTGATAACTGATCCTGGAATTCCTGGAAATATGCTGAAATTTTATTTTGATACTATAAATGTACTGAAATTTTGTTCTGATAACTGGAAATGTACTGGAATTTTGATTATCCTACTGGAAATTAAAACATGCGATAACTGATCCTGGAATTCCTGGAAATATGCTGAAAATTTGTTCTGATACTGGAAATGTACTGGAAATTCCAGTACATTTCCAATAGGATAATCAAAATTCCAGTCAAAATCAAAAAACCGAATCCTACTGGAAATGTAGGCCCTACTGAATTTTGATTATCCTACTGAAAATTTTCAGAACATGTGATAACTGATCCTGGAATTCCTGGAAATATGCTGAAATTTTATTTTGATATTATAAATGTAGGCTACTGAAATTTTGATTATCCTACTGGGAATCTTTAGAATATGCGATAACTGATCCTGGGATTCCTGGAAATATGCTGGAATTTTGTTCCGATACTGGAAATCCTGGAAATGTAATTGGATTTTGATTATCCTAATGAAAATCCTAGAATTTTTTTTAACTTAGTAAGTGTTATACTTTGTACAAATACTATCCTAGAATTGCTAGAAATCCTAGAAATGTAATGGAATTTTCGTCAACCTAAAGGAATTCCTGGAAATATACTGGAATTTTATTCTGATACGAGAAATGAACTAGAATTTTGATTATCCTACTGGAAATTTCTAGACCGTGTGATAACTGATCCTGGGATTTTTGTCCTAATACTGGAATTTCGATTATCCTACTCAAATTTGTAGAACATATGATAACTGATCCTTGGATTCCTGGAAATATACTGAAATTTTGTTCTGATATTGGAAATCCTGAAAATGTAATGGAATTTGCAATATCCTAAAGGAATTCCTGCAAATGTACTGGAGTTTTAATTATCATATTGGACATTGTGAGTTTTGAACCATGACTTCTAGACCTATAACCAATTTTTTATGGAATCGTGTCTTTAGATCCAGATTTTGAAAAAAATATATGATTTTCGAGTCACGATTTTTAGACTGAAATCCAAACCTGTATGGAATCGTGATTTATGAGATGGGGATATTGCCAAAATATGATTTAACTACAAAAGGATAAATATGATTCGTGCATCTGAATTTGTCAGAAAACAAGAATTTTAAAATCACGAATTTTGGGCCAAATAAACTAATTTATAAAAATATTTTATACTAATTCTTTGTGAGGATGAGGTCATACACGTCAGGTTGTCACTTGCTCTTCTAATTGCAAATATCAAACCAGACAGTTAACACGCCAAAACATACCTTCGAACGGCATCACAATTAATAATTCATCCAGCCTTGTTTTCGCTCTTAATTGCAAAAATAGCATTTATGACAGCATTGCCATAACAGCGTGTGTTGTAAAAATTGTTTGTTTGGTCGTCATGGTTACTATGAGGGATCGATCCTGCCATCAATTCTCTGTTGGTGAAACTGTATACTTTGAAACTGCTAATACCATTGGCCAGCTAATACCATTCTAACCATAGTTTCTTATGCACACGTAGTAGAAAGAAAGCAAAAAATACCAAAATGTAAAGAACTATCAGATCTAGTAGATCGTGAAAGAATTTTGTCCAAATTATTATTCCTTTTTTTTAAAAATATAAATGCATTAAAATGACAATGAAAAATTGACCAATTCACAAAAAAAAAATATCACAAAATAACCATTTAATTTATGCAAAAAGCGATTTCACCATGTTTTAGCTGAATAAATTCCCTAAATTCTGGTATATTTGACATTTCTCTAACATTTGCATTTTTTTAGGAATTTAACTCGAAAATCTTGTTTGGCAATTTAAAAAAAAATTACAAATAGGCCTATTAGAGAAATGTCAAATATACCAAAATTTAGGAAATGTATTCAGCTAAAACATGGTGAAATCGCTTTTTGCATAAATTAAATGGTTATTTTGTAATACTTTTTTCCCAGTGAGTTAGTCAATTTTCCATTGTCATGTTAATGCATTTACATTTTTTTTTAAAGTAATTATAATTTTGAAAATGATTCTTACACGATGTACTAGATTTGATAATTCTCTACATTTTGGTATTTTTGCTTTCTTTCTTCTATCTTTAGTTTAAAAAAATTCAGAAATTTAATCTCTAAGGTATCTTTTTGAATACATGTACGTGTACATACTAAAACGATCCTGTAAAAATTATAATTTGTAGTATTCAATTAACTCCGCTACTTGGCAATACTGCATTCATGCAACAGGCGAATACCAGTAATTTTGGCGATAAGGTTAAATTTTGGGACTAGCAGTAGCACGGCATTTATTACCAAAACGTAAATACACAAATTCATGTGGGACAAGTAGGGTAACACATGTGACCTTATAAAACTTACCAATTCACTAGAACACCTAGGGTACGTGTCGTACCAAGAGTCGATCGCCTATGTTACAAGGCATCGACTGCTCACGGCGCAGTGAGCGGGGTACCAACCTTTGGTTAAGAGCAAACCAATGTCAGATTCTGATTTACTAAGAGCTGAGGTTTACGGCCGATCTTACATTATTAACATGGCTTACGGTATGCTAGCAGTTTAGCCCACAAGTTTTAAAGGGGAACGTCTCAACTTGTTATAAGTTATTTTTGAAACGACGACACAAAATAGTAAAAGGCATGAAAATTAAAATTTTAATTGGACATGACAGTTATTAAATATGTATTTAGAAACAGTACGATTCAGTTGATTTCACAAGAGTAGCCTTTTTTTTTGCAGATATGTATGGCGCCACCTATGGTTGAACTTGAGTTACTACCGCACAATTTTAGCAGTGTAGGTTGTGCCTTATAAATATCCCATTACAATCATTGTGTAAATTATATAATTTGTGCCATAATCGGCATGGCAGAGATCTTACCAGGTCACGTCACACCATTCAAAAACCATTGCATCTACTGTAATGCCGGCCGTTTAATGCAAGTTTCTCGTAAGATTTCTGTTATGCCGATTACAGCTTTGGTGACTTTGTACAATACAACACGCATAAGCAAAGCATAGGGAAAATGTGAAGCCAAAACCAACCCGTTCAATGGTTTACAAATGTAGCTACTAGATGGCGTCAGTAATATCCACCTGACATAGTAAAATTTGAGAAAATTATTGGGGATTTTAAAGATTAATTTGAGATTTCTGGGAAGAAAAAAATCCTTATGAAAGAATTTCAAATCTGGTTTATTAGGACCAAAAACTGATTTCAAAAATAACGATTGATTTTCTCTGATCAATTCAGAAAGGATGCTTCGAAAACTAGGATTACATAATCATATTCAAATTTGGAAATCATGATCGACACTGGCAATTTAGCACCATTTCATTAATCCCAATTTTGGTGTTCAGTCCCAAAATCAAACTTTTAAAAACTTTTAAAATTAAATTGCAAAAATCCCAATTTTTGAAGTCACATTTTCACAGATTTTAGTTTCAGAAATCACGATTAATGGGCCAAATAAACATGATTTGAAATAAATCTAGATTTTTTTCTTCAAATAATTTAGATTATATTTTGTTAGCAAAGATTAGACAGGATTTCAGATGCATGATTCATTTACGAGTATTGTCCGACCCCTCGTAAAAATTTACGAAAAAATAAATTTGACCCTTCAGTCCGGTGTCACGCCCCGACTCATGAGCAATCTACGCCTTGAAAACTTACGGCTGACCATTAGAATTCTGGGAAAGTGCAAGATTCACACTGAATTCTGGGAGATTTTAATGTGATTTCAAACACACGAAAGACATGTTGATGCTAAAACTAACGTTTGAGATCCGGGCTCATTCCAACGGTTTGATGGTGACGAAGCGCGACAGGATGAAGGCCAGGACGAGGGTCCCGAGCACGACGCACACTGCGAAGGTGTAGAATGTTTCCTCGTCGAAAATGTCAGTGAACGCCGGGACCTGTCTATAGAGTGTGTTCATCACGTTGAGGTCCGGCACCTTCACCATGGTGACCTGAAGCTTTAGTATCCCTGGTGGTCGGTCGTGTCACAAGCTTGGGGCCGATGTGCCGGTCCTAGCGTTTCAACTTGAGCGCCTTGGTCGTGATCGGTTCGGGGATCTCCTCGGGCTTGTAGAGCGAACTCACGTGCTTGTTGAACAGCTGCAACAGCTCGATGGCCGTCAGGTTTTCGGTCTTAAAAATCAGTTTGTTATTGTTATCTGAAAACAAAAAAAATTCCTTTTAAAAAGAAATATTAGCTTGTAGGTTCGATACATTATTCCCACTATGGTGGCGCCACTTGTAAATTTTGTATGAAACAGTTTTTGTTGGCAGTTCCCTTACAAACTTGAACTAGTCTGCATTATTTTAAAAAAATATCTTGATATGAGATCTGATTTATTTGGCTCAAAAATAATGATTTATAAAATAAAGATTAAGTAAAAAATTAAAGGGAAAGTCCCACTTCGTAGCAAGTACTATTTAAGTTGTACACTTACTATAGTGAAAGCGCACTAGAGAACGGCGTAAATATCCATTGACTTGTAATTGCCAGTAATGGGAAATTTACGCCGTTCTTTTGCCCGGTTTCACTATAGATATTAATGGCTGTAAAAATAATAATTAATTAAGAAATAACGACATTTGCCAAATACGATTAGGTGCCATTTTTCCATAGATTTCAGCAGACGCTGACATTTGGTGGCGCCCTCTAGGACATGAGTGTCTACGTGTTCCATGAGAGCCGATGCCTTTTATCCAGTAGAGGGCGCTACATACTGACAGTAAAATGGCGCCTACTAGGGCTTTGCATTTTAAACCAAATCCATGTCTTCAGGACATTTTATTGATTGATTTGTGGGCTCAAATGGAATCACAATTTCCATGCCTTTCCTAAGTTTTCATACTTTTCTTCCTACAACTACCTTTTATTTCAAAGTGGGACTTTCCCTTTAAGACAGATTGACAGCATAGCGATTCCATTGTCAAAATTACTATAAAAAAATTATTTCTTTTAGCTCAGAAGTCAAAAATAGGCTTCGAGTAGGCGCGGATCCACGGAGGGGGGATCGCCTGCGGCGCCATATTGTGTCAATTTGTTTCAATAATATATAGTAACTTTAATTTTTGCCTATGGCCAAAAATTTTGGAACATTTTTTTGGGTGGGAGCTTTCTTGAAATGGATTTCTGGGTGCGGCCCTGACCGTGACCCCCGCAATACCAAAGTCTGGATCCGCTGGTGGCTTCGAGTGTATGGCAAGTGTTGGCACCTGGTGAGAGAATTTTCCAACAGGGTTTGTTGGCTTTTGTCGCTTGGTTATCTGCCTTCAAAGAAAATTTGTCGCTTTTATACATTTTTACATTATCAGCACCGATCCCGCATTTTTCTCACAACTCCGATCCCAGATCCGCCCCTCGATGGCAAACCCCTCCCCTTTTCAACGACACGTCTACCCTTCTATTCCTCACCATCCCTGAGATCTCACCGATGCAACAAATCGCCCATTTAACTCACCCAAAGTTACTTCGATGGTAGGTTCCGACCGGTCGTTGCAAACGTTATTTTTAAAAATGCACTTCAGATTGGTATCACGGTATTTATCGGCCGACGTGTAGTAGATAAAATCTCTGCAAGGAAAAAAATAAGACAATTACTTTAAGCCGTTGAGGATTTTCCACCAAATTCCATAAGCATTTCCCAAACATGCCACGATTCGGGAGTCTTGCAGTATGCACAACTTTATCAAATTTTCAATTCAGTACCCTACGATCAGCATATCATGATGCCATTTGTTAGGGGTGTATTCCCACACTCAGGAGGATACTCCCACGTCTTACAGTTGTGACTTAAGCATCATCGTTAAATTGAATTTCTAACAATTTTGAACTATTTTTTGGAAGATTATTCCCTTGTCTTATAGGAAGTATGAAAAAAGACCAATAATAAG
The DNA here is from genome assembly GCA_034700285.1 of Proteroiulus fuscus. Lineage (NCBI taxonomy): Eukaryota > Metazoa > Arthropoda > Diplopoda > Julida > Blaniulidae > Proteroiulus > Proteroiulus fuscus. The sequence continues at coordinate 15,220 of JAQIXP010002259.1, forward strand.
CATCCGTTCTAGCACGAATTTCTTTCAGAGGATTGGAGTGAACATGCCTACCTCTAGCGTTAGCATTTGGCTTAAAGATATCTGAAACTAGATTTAAATTACATGGCAAATTAAACCTTTCGAACAAACCCATGCTTAAAGCTCCCTCCGAGATCGCAATGATTCCCAATTTAGCGAACGTAGCATCTCGGTCGCACTAGCGGTCCTTTGGTAATTACCTTTAACAAATCTAGCAGCTCTACGTTGTGTCATTTCAATGGACTGTACATGGGTTATCTTGTACAGGGCTCCCATCTGTCCTAAAATTCCTAAAATTTTATAAATATTTGCAAAATTCCTAAAATTGTCCTAAAATTATGATAAATGTCCTAAAA